>JAUDYM010000018.1:600000-891829 GCA_030407015.1 Armillaria fumosa
CACAAGGCAGCCATTATCGGGGGTGTAGTTGGGGGTGTCGTAGCACTGATTATAATCATTGCTGGCTTGTACGTTCCGCATTTTCATTCTCACCTGGTCGGGTACTGATCGAATTGCAGAGTTTATCTATGTCGAAGGAGGAGACTAACTAAAAGGCCCGTACAATATGACACGCTGGCCAAGTCGGCGTCACGAACATCCGACTTACAAGAGTGATTTAGTAATGTACGTATTGATGATAGCCCTAACTCGTCGTGAGCTCCTTGTATTAGCAAAGAGTACGTATAATAATGAAGTTCCCGTCCATTGCTCAGAAAATCGCGCTTCAAGCTGAAGTTAGGCACGTTTTCCATTATGTTTTCTGCCTTCTTTCCTTCTCCTTCTATCTCTCGGTGATTTAAGCACTGTACGATTTGCAAATGTGCACGGGACGGCAACTGATGGCAATCGGACCGCTTACCACGGCAACTCCCAGCGGAGGCTAGACAAATTTATTTGCCATTTCAGGGAGGGGTGCCCTGAACATAACATATCACGGCACATGCGTGCACCTGTTCAAGTGTCTACGACGACGTTGACGAGGACAGTCAATTGTTTGGCATAGACGTATACATACCTCAGTCTTCTTTTCTTCCCATTTACCTCCTCAAGCGACGCTCGCCAGCCATTCTTTTACTCCATCGATCGGGCTTCCTTTCCGGCCCCTAGCGGCTGTAGGATTGCATTGCATTGCATTTCGTTTCTTCCCTCCACATTCATCTCACAGTGGGCAGCATATATACCACGACCCGTAACCATTAATTCAGGTGTTGGAGGGGGCTGCATTTGCATTGCCTGAGAGGACCGTTTCTTGTGAGTGGCTTTGTACCCGCTCGGGCGCTCATGAAATACTATCTGGAACACTAGGCTTCATTCTACGCTTTCACCCATTTTACGGCGCATCCAACGACGACCTTGCTGACTGTCAAGACAGTGAGTGCTTTTTTCAGTCAGAGTGTCATTTAACAACGGGTCCCTAGTTCATCACTATCATTCATTACTGTACACAATACCCAATCTGCACGTATCTTCACGCATGTCGTTTGACTCAGCTTCTTCCGGATCGCTAGCGTCAGATCCGCTCACAGTCGACATACCTGCGCAATACCCCTCTGAAAGCAATTCCTCCTCCGTCAATTCCTCGCTCAGCTCTTCCCCCACCGCTACAGGGGGAATGACAATACCAAGTCCCTCCCCCAAAGGAATTCTTGATATACGAAATCGGTCGGCATCTTTGCCTTCATCTACGACTTCCTTACCAACGACAGCAATGAATGTAAAATTCGCCCCTCTGCCCGAATTGGCTCCTCGGCGAAGACGTTCCACGGCACCTCTGGGTGTGGCCGCACGCAGTCAGTTGATGCGTCGGCGCCGAGGCATGCACGGAGAAGGCCCCCCTCCCGTTCCGTCGGGAAATGGCATGTGGACGGAATCTGAGCTGGAAGATCACGCGCGGCGGATCGCTAGCGAGGCTCAAGACCGTAGAGACCAAGAGGACTTCGAAGACCCCTTCCTGGCCCTCGGTAAAATGATGAAAGGAGCGTGGAAGAAGATGTCGAACAGCAGTGGGAGCACCCGAGCCAAGACCAGCAGGGCTGTCGTGGTATCGGGCATGACAGATTCAATGCCACAGCAAGAGCCGCGGACAAGTAACCTTATCGTTCGCGAAGACTCGGAAGCTGAGCAAGGTGGGGTCTGGGAAGAAGAAATCGGACATGCCATACCAAGGAACATCGGTCAGACCGAAACGATACGCGAGGTCGAACGCCAACAAAAGGATTCCCGATCATCATCATCTTAACTTTATATCTTCTATGCTATCGTGCCATCATTTAGGATACTCATTTTTTAGTTCTTCACAACGGGGTGTACATATTTCACCGGAACCCATAGATATTGGGCTTAAATTATTGCGCGAGATTCTTGTTATGTGCTTACTAACATCTACAAAGTACTCGATGGGTTCTTATTTCAGGAGAACCTCAGGCCTCATGCATCATGTCTGGCAGATTTCGAAACAATCAGTGCACAATGGCATATCAGTGATGCGTGTCAACTGCCGCTAGTGCGACGACACGACTATCTGTTCTAGTGCCGGCGGACTCGCAAATGCGCGACCCTTTTATCTACCGGTAAGTGGGGATGCGATGTCCACACTTGGAGTTACACTTGAAGAGAGCGGCCCCTAGCGATGCTATCTCTTTTAGAATGTGCCGGATCATCTAAAGATGGCTTCGAGGCCTAGCTATAGAGCAGAGCTCGGACTTTCGCAAATTAAGATGCAGTATGAGAAAGGAAACTTCAAGGGCCTTCTGCGAATCATATACGTACTGAGGGGAGGACGAACAGTGGACTCATCCCAAGGTGTGGTTATTTATTCGCAGCCCTAGACTCGGATCTAAATTATTCCTTTTGTTGTATGATGAGAGATCACCAAAAAGATCACGTTAGGAACCGTGTAGCTAGATTCTGGAATGGAAGTGTTGCAACACAATCATTCGATTGCGCAGCCACTGAAGTATGCCACACTATGATAATAGCCCACCCGGTCATCGACGAGAAATTGTCTCCGGACTCCGTTGGAAGACGTAAAAGGTAGCAAATAGCCACAGGATGCAGGCGGTTATTTCATTTTCTTCGTTTCTGTCCGTTGGAGCCCCATGAAATATGTCATGGTGGACTTCCTGGACGCGAAGAGTGGACGATACATAAATAGGTCACATGATCGAAACTTCCCAAATTGGTCGTTCCTTGCCGAAACCCAGCCATCTACCTCCATCTATGTTTTTTCAAGCCTGCTCTCTACGCCGTATACCACATACCCTACGCCAGATTCGGCGCTATTCAGAACTCGCTACTGCTGTCAAGAAGCCCGCACAGTCAGGTAAGCCCTCGTACTTCGACTATACTCTTTTCGTTCACTTTTCCGGCAGCACCAAAATCTTCCTGTCCGGCCGACACGGTCCTAACAGGACTGAATTACCTCAAAGGCCAAGAGCCTGTTCTCGCAAAGCCTGACGAAGAATACCCGGACTGGTTGTGGACGTTGTTGGAGCCACGAGTGATACCGGATGATGGACCAGGAGGGAGGGCGGAGCGGTATAAGCGAAGGCTGGAGAATAAGCAAAAGATACGGGAGAGGAACTTTATGTTGACGCAATAGAGCATGGGGTGAGTACCCTTGTCATTCTTGAGGAATACCGAATAATGTAATTGCTAGGCATGTACTTGGGAAAACACATTGCTACATATCGGGACTGAGCTCAGAAATGTTTTGCGTATTCTATCTTACGCTTCGAGTTCTAGTTTATCCTACCATGATCCTGCTACATGAATTTGTGTTGTATTCATGAACATCGTTGTTCCGACTGACATTAATACCAGTTAACGTTGACGCTTGTCAAACTTCCTCGGCTATCTCGAATGGTACGGTACATCATATCAACTGTGATACCGGTATCTCGTCTTTGCGCTGATAAAACTGCACATGGTGCACATGGAATCAGCGGGGAATCGTCATTTTCAGAACGCGCTTACGTCTTTTTGCTCTTGGGTTAAAGAGTTCCAATGCGCTTGAAAAGCGCCTACAGTCCCGTTGGGATTCGTCCGAATCCACTCTTTCCCGCAGCGCGTTCTACGAGGTAATGAGTCACAGAAAAAGCGAAGAGAACGGGAGCTCGTACTTGGGACTACTTCGTTTAGGTGGTACGTATCGAGACTCCATTTTCGCGCCATAATTTCCGCTCTTCTCTCCCACCGAGAATGCAGCCTTGTTGTCGTCCGCGGGCATCTGGAAATGGAGTTCCCCTACATAAGATGCAGAGTCGACAAGCCCGCAACCTAAGCACCAATCGCCGTCCCAAACCGCAATCACCTGGCCGGTAGCGACACCTTTCTGAGGGATATCTGTCGTAATTGAGAGTCCATGCCCGTCACTATGGAACATGGATGAGTCGGAATTATCGACGAAACGTAACTACACTCTTACTGAGATACAGTACAAGGAACCAACGGTTGGCGATGTCGAATTTTCGCCATCCCGCGGAACGTCTCCCCCTTCTCAATTCCAGGTATTGATGAATCCGCCCAGATCATCTTCCATTCTACTGGGCGATACGTATTTCTTAATAATAGAGGATGGTCCCTAATCCGGAAATAAAATAGCAGTCAAACCTAATGCGAGCAAAACTCACCCCCCGGGGACGACGAAAATAGTGTTGCTATCTTCATTTTTCCCGGACACAAATAACTTTTCAGACATTCCCGGTATCCTGGCTTTCTGGCCAATTGTGTAGGACCAAAGGCCTTGATGCGTGCCTACCTGTTGCTGGGTAACATGGTCGAGGATAGGGCCGGGCTTAGGAGGCAGGTATGAAGAGAGGAAATCCCGAAATCTTGTTTTCTCGCCAATGAAACAGAGGCCCATGCTCTCAGGTCTTTCTGCAGTCGGTAGATCGTACTTCTTAGCCAGATGACGCACTTCTGTCTTTGTGAAATCGCCAATTGGAAAAAGAGTTCGAGCGAGGCTCTGTTCGGAGATAGACGACAAGTAATACGACTGATCCTTGATGGGGTCCTTGGCGCAGCGAAGTTGTGGTCGTGGTCGGGGATGATTGGACCATGTTTTACGCGCATAATGACCTTCACGTATGAAAAAATCAATGGAGACGTATAAGAAACCACAAGGAAGACGTTACCAGTAGCAAACCAAGCGTTTTCATACTCCATAGGCAATCGCTCTAATAGTGCACCAAATTTGATTTCCCTTTGCAAGAAGTCATGAAAAAAAACACAAGGCTATGAGAAGACGCCAACCTGTTGCACCACACATCCGGGTTGGGCGTCAGGCCAGCTTCCCAGACGTTTAATGAGGGTTCGAACACCCGATTCCAATATTCACGCGACAGATCAATCTACACTATGTGAGCAGCGTCGCTGGGACAAACAGGGAAGCATACCATCTGACAGGGAATATCTAGGACTTTACACACGCGCTGCACGTCTTCCCAGTCCTTTTTCCACTCACAGCCCTCGTCCGTCCCATTTTCATCGCGAGTGTCCCAGTTACGCATGAATACAGCGGAAAGATCAAAATCCTATGATGCTGGATTATTCTTTATTCGAGTGATGCAAAATGGAGCGGCGGACCCGTTCCGCTAATAATCTGGCTGCAACTGACGAGTCGACACCGCCGGACATACCAACAACCACTATCCAAAGGACATCAGTCACTGGTTCTCTATGTGTAGGAAAAAAGGACCTTTATCTCCAGACTGAGGTAAGATACGCATCGCAGCCGTGCCATAATTGCGAGATATGCATCGTTTGAAGACCGCATTTAGACAAGGAAGGGAAGACATGAACGTTTGTGATCGAAGCCTCGATTTCCATTTTTGGACTTTTGCAGAGTCGCCGGTGTTACATTGTGTTGCCTCCAACTCTGCCAAGAAACACAGACGCTTTCGGGCTTGAGCCGAGCAAGTCGCTGGCTGTAGCTCTTACCAATACAATCAATGGGTTTAGTAGCCTCGTATAACATTCAGGTGACTGACTATCGACTGCCGAGAATTGATTAGTGTCCTAGTACCTCCCTCTAGTTGCAGCCTTGCAGGTGCAATGCCTGTCCTTGGCAGAAGCCTTGTTTGCCCGATCAGAGCGGTATCAAATAAGCTGGCACTGCCGCCTGCCTGATACTGATCGTGATGTCGGAATAACACAATTACCTTCCCCCAAAGACGTCCCTCAACATGTAGTATCAGCCAGAACCTGGAGGATAGCGAGCCTCGCACATGTGTATCTTCAGCACCTCAACAACTTTGCAAGTAGTCAATTCGCAGTCCCGCCAGTGACATTAATCAATTACTGGATTAAAAAAAGCGCGGTACAAGCTAGCGCGGGATGCCCAAATGTATACAATTCGATGGAAGCTACCGCCACTGATTGTCCCTCACGACAGCCTGTCTTGATGGGTCCGAGTCGGAGCGTAAAGTTCGTGGTATGTAACTTGAGCTGGTCTCTTCCACCCGGCACGACTCGTCACTTGGTGTTTATATCTCCCTGCATTCTCTCTTTCGGGCCAGAACAGATGTAAGTATAGTGGTCAGCTTTTTTGATTTTAAAATAATACTAACGGTTTGGTGCGCAGAATCTCTCGGAGCCCTGTCATTAGGTTCATAGCCCAGTGCGCGATACTCCAAATCTCTTGATTCTGAGGTCTAGCGGCTATGCTACTATCCATTCTTTTTTTGGTTATTTGCTTCACATGTCCGACTCTTGTTCGCTCTGCCTTCTTCCCAGCAGCCCTTCCTTTGGCTGTTCGCTCCCCATATCTCCAATGCTACGCCGAATCTCGTGCTGGTTTTCATCCCAATAACCACTGGTTCCAGTTCTGGACCGAGAATAGAGTACGCTGTTATGCTATCTCCCTCCGTGTCGTCTGACTGTTTCTAGATATTAGGCTGGACCGGATGGATTCGCATCGACGGCTCGACCTTCCAGCTGTGGGGAGCTTTTCCGATAAACGGGTCTTCTACAAATTTGACTAGTTTTGAGATTACTCCTACTCGCACCATTCTTTCCATACAAGCCCACACAATGAATGTCAATGTGACATTCTTAAGTCCAATAGAGGTGGGCTATTTGTGTCAGATACATCCATATGTCTACTGAGTTATAGATCTAGCCATCGAATTTGGTGCTTCAATCACTCCCCTTTTCATACGTTTATGTCGATGTAGAGTCAAATGATGGACAAGAGCACTCGGTGCAGCTCTATTCGGATATTAGCGCCGGCGCGTATACTGTACATTCGCACTGCTATCTTCGCTTACCCCGAACTCTGCAGAATGGATATCTGGTGATTCCAATTCTTTGACGAGCTGGAGCATGGAAACAGGAAAGTCTGCCAGGAGCCATAAAGTTTCTAGGAGCCCACGTTTACCTATGCAAGAGAGTCAGAACTTGGCTGAAGACGCAACAGTGTACTATGCATTTCCTTTTGTACGCCTGTTCACAGAATCTTCTGGCTAAAATCTTTGACAGGGATATTTGCAGAATGATGACGCAAGTTATGGGGTCGACAATGACACCGTGCTCAGGGCACATTTCAACACAAGCGGTAGCTTACCCTACAGTGTATCGATATCCGCAGAACCCCGTGAGATTAACGAGTGAGTTGCTGCGTCTCCTACGCGTATACATTCATTAATATCTTTGGTCAGTCACTACGTCGTGTTCGGTCACGCTATCAATCTCCATAACATTACTAGTACACCTTCGTCAATTGTCTGGGCAATAGGCCTTGTTCGTGACCCAGTAATTAATATTGATACGACGAGTAACCGCAGCCCATTCTTTTTGACTGCATACGATACAGTCAAAGAAGCGGTAAAATCTTCTCTACTGAGATCGATACTGCAGACTCACGTACTATCTAGATCGATTTCTTCCTCAGCGACTTCTCCGGCGCTAAGCAAAGAGCTATTACACTCGATAATAGTACCATATCTAATGCCAGCCAGATTTCTGACGATTACGCGGATCTTGTTGGACTCGCTGCCCGTCAAGCCTTGGCCGTGGATATCACAGTGTCCAAAGACCGTGACAATCAATGGAACACGTCGGATGTCATGACCTTCATGAAGGGCATTGGTGATTCAGGGTGAGCATTTGGAATCTCTCATGTGCCGTCAGCAAGCTTACTTATGCCTTTAGTCGCGTCAATCCCGTTGAAATACTATATGCATCCTTCCCCGCCTACCTCTATTTCAACGCTGCATGGGCCGGATATCTTCTAGAGCCACTGCTACGATATCAACACTCGTCGCAGTATGCGGCCCAAGATCTCGGTTTGTTCTTTTCTACAGAGATGTGGCCCATATTCAAGTTCTGATACCCGTCTCAAGGCTCGTCTTATCCAAATGTCACGGGAAACAGCAGTCAAACATCTGCCAGGGCAGTAGAGGGTGAGCCATGCCACGTCTTCAAGCTGTCGAATTCGCCCGATGGAACCGATCCTACAGATTCGGGAAGCATGCTCATCATGGGATGGGCTCATGCCAGATTTTCTGGTGATTATTCAATGATATCACGATATGTACGTTACACTTGAACACTTGATTGCCAAGGCTAACACGATCCAAAGTATGATACGTATAAGAACTGGGCAGACTACCTGGTTTCTGTAGGTTTGAACCAGGATGACTAGTAAGTTTTATCAACCGTAAACACTTTCCACTCTTATCGGCGTCATCTTTCTAGCATGGACGCAGACATGGAACAGGCTTTCGCGAACATGACCAACGTAGCCATCAAGGGCATCATTGGTATCAAGGCTATGTCAGAAATCAGTCAAGCATTGAAAATGAGCCAAGATGCTGAAACATACTCGGTACGGCACTTTGTCGATAGTGGCTATGATTATGATTTCGCCAATCCTGGGCTGATTTATAGTAGTCCAGAGCCAAATCGTACGTTGAGCAATGGCAGACCTTAGCTGGCTCAACAGGTCGCCTCCTCTCTTCTTATGGAGTGATATCCGACTCGGACCCGTCATCGTGGTCGCTTGTATACAACCTTTATGCAGACAAGTTGTTAAATATGACACTTGTCGACTCTAATGTTAGTACAAACGAGAATGATACTATATATCGCTAATTAGTAATACCCTTGACAGATCTACAGCAACCAAGACAGCTTCTACTCCCGACAGGTCGATGCATGTAAGTTCAGCGTTTCTAACCCGTTAAGTTCGTCACATCTCATTCCGAGTTAAGCCGGTGAATATGGTATACAGTATGACAGTAGGACTCCTAAAAAACTTGCCAAATCTCGTATGTTCTGTTATTTTCTTCTTTTTTTTGAAATCTCACTACTCAGATTGGACCCTGTTTGCTGCTGGAGCTTCAGATAATGCCACCGTACGGGATAGCCTTGTATCACTAATTCACACGAAAGCTGGCTCAAACATCTCTGCTGGTGTCTTTCCTTTGACCTATGATCCAGATAATGGGAACACAGCAAGTGGTCGGGCTAGGTATGCTACAGTCAGCCTTTGCAATATAGAAACTGATGGACTGTCAATCAGCCCTGGCCAAGGGGCCATGTTTTCACTGATGGCGCTGGGGTGCATTCCGTTGTCGTAGTCTACTCATTCGTCCGAACTTATCCTGCTTCGTTTGTAGACTTCAACCTAAGGTCGTCTCCGACATTAGGGACCCTCTGGACAGTCAAGCCTCAAAAGCTGGTGAAATTGCGGGTGGCATAGTCGGCGGACTCGCTGCTCTCACCCTTCTCGTTTTTGGCTTCTTCATTCATCGAAGATGGCGACGTCGAAAGCAGGACACTCATCGACCTGCCCGGTCTTCTACCCGCGATAGTCCTTTGTTTCCTCCCCAACCATACGACCTCTACGATTCTAATGAGTTACAGCCATTGCGGCTAGGACAGCAGTTCGCTTCTGTACAATCCCATTCTCAAACTAAGCAGCGATCAGGCAAGAGAACGCAACCCACTATATTGTCGAGTCCGACTTCTGGGCCAACAGCAGTAGAACCTAGGACAGGCAATGAACCATTAAGTGGGAACCAAAGAGAGAGATCTGACTCCAATAATAACACGGATATTGATACTTCAGTCCAGCTTCGGAGCGAGATGGAGAACTTACGGAGAGAAATGGATGAAATGCGGGCGAGGGTGTACGAGTCTCCACCCGAATATAATGCATGAGATCCTTTGTATCTAGCATTAGCACTGTTCTGTTCGCGGGGCGATCGCTACTGTAGCGACGTAATTATAATATTTTAGATCTATCTGCGAGCAATACTGTCAGTTTAGCATGCTTCGCTAACACCCTTATTGACATGTAAATAATCGGTAGTCTCATTCTTATAGTACACAACACGATAAAGTGAGTCGGTGTAAGCTGCGTCGCAAGACTAAGTACTCTTACAGCATTGAACTTTCAGGCTTGTAAATCTAGTGCGCGGTTATTGTAGGTGTTGTAACTCTAGTCCAACGTATCACATCAGCTCGTAGTAGTTCTACAGGGAACGCTTCTAGCACATTGTAGAGTCGAAGCTACCGTCTCGAATTGCAAACCTAGACACGACTGTCGGACTTCGGCCCCTTTTCTTGAATGAAACCCCTCCCCCCTCCCCCCCCCGGTGGCTCTTCTAATAGTGCATATATAGTGATAGCGCGTCCTCATATAATATTTGTGTCCTTCCAACCATCGTGTACTGCCAACCGTCAGCTGTCCAAAACGGCGAATAGTAGGTATTGAAGGTACAATATGGTGTCCTTATCAGTGTAACGACTCAGCGGGCTCATTCTACTCTCGCATCATAACCCCGGACTGTACGGTGGCTCGATCGTAAGGCAGCGGTATTGATGTTCTGTAGCGGGCCTTACTGAGGATATCCTCCGTCTTCCCTGGCGGGTCCGAAGGGCACCTGAACTTTAGATATTCCTCTCGAAGAATAGTAGCTTTTTAAACCTCCCGCTTCCACGGCCCCGTTTACCTCGCTCACTGCACAAGTACCATTTGTTTCACCAACACCCAATGCAGGATTGGGAAAGTCACATTCGCGGTGCATCACACTCCTACCGAAACAGATTTACGTAGTGACGCCCGTCGGGCCACAGATATCGTCCACGTCAGGCCGACTTCTCGCTAAAAGTTTTATACTCAACATCATAACCTCCGATGTACCGGCCAATCCACCGTCCAAGAACCAGATTAGCAAGACGGCCAGACTGGAAAGGGAAATCAACCAGTACAACATCCGCATGGTCCATAAAGGCGAGCATCTGGAAGATACTTGGCTTGAGTCCTTGCATGGTTACCGAGGATAGGTAGCCATAGAAATTATGCACGAATATTTCATCAAACCTGAGGAGATGTAATTGTGAGAGCAGAGACAAGGAGATGGAAGACATACTTACCCGGCATTGGGTCCTCCACTGACAGTAATGTGTACATCTAGGTCTTTGCCTGCTTCCGGGTCCGACCAGAACTGAAAGCGTACATGCAATGAGGTTCGGGTGTCCATGCCATTACTGGAGATAGCAACGCACAGTATGGTACCGCCCAGGAGTGATGGTAACAGACTCTCCGGCTTGGAGTTTGCCTTGTTTACCGTCGAGGTCGTAGCAAAGTACGCCAGATTTCTACGATCTGCTCAGTCCGTAACCACAAAGTGGCGTGTAGTGCTAGCACGCACGACATCAAATGTCTCGGTTTGATAGATATGCCAGTGGTACGGAGCTGCGAAGAAGTAAGACACAACGAATGAGGTATCAACGAAACACGCACGAGTTGCCGTAGACTTTCTCCCAGCTCCTGTGTGGGGATTCGAGTGCTTGAATACCTGACGCGATGTAAAATTCCCAGTCCCGTCTGCGCCGATAAAGTACGTTTTCAACGCCCCGTCGAAGAAGTTCCACGCTCCGTCTTCATCAACTTTGATAGATTGCAACTCATGCTATTACGGGTCGTTCAATATAAGATATCCAGAATTCAGGCTCGCTTGGCGTACCTTGGGGAACAGATTCATGGTCAACGTGTCGTGAGAGGAAAGTTGCTATTTGTTGTCACTTGACCTGTGTGGAAGGTGACTTGGTTGTTAGAGTGTAGTTTCCTGTTGTTCACGTTGTTCACGTGCAGGATGTGGTCAAGCACATATTTCCCACCAATGTCTCTGGAGACGTCCTCGTACTTGCGTGCATTGGTGAATTACGGTACTTAAGTTGGTTCGGAACATATTATGTAAGACTAAACCGTTGGGTAAATTGCTCTGCCTTAGCACATTCCTCAACATCATGAGAGAATCATACAACATGTACAACCATATAAAACCCGTCTATCTAGACAGACTCATTGTGAGAGCGACTAAAATTAAAGTTCAACATCAAGCACCGTAATCACGTGGGCGACAATGCAAAATCCGGCAGGCAATGTCGCTGGTCTGTGCGTCGCCGTTCAAAATTGCCGTTCTCGGTCTTCCACCACCACTGTTGACTCTACGGCTTTCCAACATGGACCGTTGTACGCGAATGTTCACCCACTCTTTTCGGACATCCTCTGCAAGGATTCGAACGACGGCGCGACCAATGTTTTCGCGATGTCAGACAACTTTGAGCGAAGCGAAAGCACTTACTTGGGCAGAATACCTTGCGCTGCGAGGTAGCAGGCATAAATGGCAGACGGCGAGTATTTTTTCTCTGGTGCAGATTTTTTCTGAACATCAAGACACAGGCCATGACCATTCCTTCTTGCGCTCTGGGTCTTTTCGGTGGGGCAGCTTACTTTGGATCGTTGGACACGGATCCTTTGAAGCCAATCTGGGTGCGTAGTGGATACAAATCCTATCATCTTCCTGGATCTCATGTAGTTCTAGGGCATAGATCCTTTCATATTCTATGGCGCCTGTACTGCCGCGTGTATGGGTACGGTGTCCTTTTTGTCGTATATGTAAAGATCGCTCACGTTAAGTAGGTGTGGGGTACATCGTGGGTCCCACTCTTGGATCTTCCCTGTGGCGAATTGTCTACCGTCGTAGCGCCAGACTTATGGATGCTCGAGACCGCGAATTTTACCAACGGATAGCCAAAAACAGGGTTGACGCCAGTCTTCAAAGCCCAACTAGCCCGGTACCAGATTATTATGGTAATCCTTCTTTGAATTGCTGGCTTTTATGATGTTCACTATTCTCTAGGTGAACGCGTCGGGTCCCTTCGCCAGTACAGAAGAGTGAGTGATTTCGATGTATATGCTTGTAACTGTCATCTCATAGTTATTTTCAGTGGCTCAGAGATCAGGGGAAGTACAAACGAAAGGTTTTGCTCCCCGAAGAATAAGGGCCGCTTATGTTCAGCATAAACAATTGTGGGGACTAACGTTGTCTCCGATGAAGGATGGTCGGAGGAGTAGATGTTGACGTTGTGATAATTGGGGATACTTTGGTGTAGCTGTAGCTCGATAAAATATTCAAATCTGCACCTGCATCCACAAATTTGAGGTACAGCGGGGATAGGTTGCCCACGACCATTCTTGCCTCTTTGGGAATGTCGATTTCTTGTCGGCCCTTCGGCCAATAACTCTTAGATGTTGCTTTTCTAAGTTTATTAAGCATTCCAGGACCATGGCGTTCAGATGTATTCGTTCCCATATGATCTGAAAACTGAGTTGTGCGGTGGGCAGCCTAACTAAGTCTGCAACCTCTCCACCCCAGTAGTGTATGTAGCTCCTGTTTGAGCGAGACTAGCTGCAATCGTGGAATAGCTTATCTCTACATCGGTACTTAGTGGCGTAATTACAATAGCAAGAAATACCATCATATCCGGGTGTTATTAGAGATATAACAATCTGGATCAGTGCTGTGGCTTCGTGACAAAAGTACATCGACTGGTTCCGATATGTTGTAGGACAATGCAAGAACGCGGTATCCTAGTATTGTATCTTGTCGACACAACCTTCAATCAGTCCTCCAGTGGTAAGTGACAAGTGAAGGCTTGTTGTAAAACCACGAGCAGAAATGATAGGATCTGTTGCTTCTCGCCTCTAGAACATGAACGAAGATAGAAACGGCAGACTTCAAATCCGGGCGTCCTTATCCTAGCGTCTAATCAGACAAGTCCATGTCGGCCTCGTCAGATCCATCGTAAGCATTTGAAGACGGCGGTTGAAGATGAGGTGAATCGAGGGGAGGTGGGGGAACAGCAGGAGGTAATGGTGGTGGACTGGATGGTGGCGGCGGAGGCGGAGGAAGAGGATACGAAGGTGCTGGGGGACTGATGATACGTTCCCAAAGGGCACGACGCTCATCCGTGTACGTAGAACTGCCTTCGAATTCAACGGGGGGAAATGCAATTCCGGTGTAAACGGGCAGGAGCTGGGACGAAAAATAGGTATTTGGGTACTCAGCCCACCGTCGTCGCTCCGAAGGCAAAGAAGTAACGGCATCTGAGGATGCTGATGCATGACCACTGTCAAGCAACTGCGCAGAATCTAAATCATCAAAACTTAAATATTGCGAACGGTCGCCCAAGATACCCTCGCCCAGTTCGACCGACAGGTCTCGTTCATCATGACTGCCGGCGTACTCGTCCATTATTCTCTGTCGAACCAGAGCGTGGGGATCTGTAACACCGACCCAGCCTCTTGGATAGCCCCAGATTGCGATATTCTCCAACCAATCACCCTCCCTGGGTCCAACAGCTTCCCTCAACAGCTGCCCTCTCACTTCTCCCGGTTTGAAAAGTCCCAGCCAGTCTAGTCTCTGCTGGCGCCATGCTTCTGTTTGGTGCAGCCGTCGGAAATCAGCCGGTCCGGTTGGTTCTTGGAGCAACTCAAATAGCTGGCGTGATAATGATATCAGCTCGCGATCCTTAGGTTCAGGACACGACGAGACAGAGTGGTCTGGAGAACCACAGTTGAAGCACCGGTGTGTATTCAAATTGGGGGGAACGTCGTCGGCTTCCTCGTGTCCCAAAATCTCCTGATTATGTCGTATGTAGATGCCGCTAGGCTCCCATCCGTATGGAGTGGCTGTCGCAAAGACATCGCTGAAGAACAGGTGTGATGACGGAGCCTGACTCAAGTCTCTGGCTCCTCCGCCTTCAGCCTGTCCCAGACTTCCAGAGCCTGAGTGACCGTGCTCGAATCCCATCGACCTTTTGCTATCTCCTTCCCGTCCAGATGTAGCGCTGGAATCCAGTAAACATATTTGCGCTTCCACTTCTCCTGCCCAGGTTCCTGGATATTGACAATCTCCAGCTGAAATTGACGCTATGGGATGCAATGTTAGCGAGACCTGGTGAACGGTACGACAATAACATACCGACTGCCTGACTTTCGCCAACTCGGATTTCGCCGTCTGTGATAGATTCCGTTGAGTTCATCATTTATAAACAATGAAATAAACGGCGAACATCACACAGAGAGCAATTAGGACCAGAGAAGAGCGTGAATCGTGGAATGCGAGGGAGTCGACTTGCCATGAAAGCAAAGGCAGATTTTGAACTCAGCTGAGAGGAAGGTCGGCCGAGCCCCAGCCCCAATCGATTTTACGCAGTGCCGATCTGCGGCCATCAAATTACATAAGCTTTGTTATATTGCCCTTGTACGGCAACCCACGTTTAACGATGAACTGGAGTGGCAGTGCCTGGATTTAGATCACAGGTACACCGTCTCCACTACGCGCCATCACTGCAGTGAATGTACTCCACTGCCCCACCACGTCCACTGGTATCTGTATTATGGCGTACAGCTAAGATATTCCGGATGGGTGATTTTCGGAAAATGACGTATTCGGAGCCAGCAACAATCACCGCAAACACATGACAGGCCGATGCAGCATGGCGAATAAGTAAAGTAACGCTATTGTACTTCTCTTGGTTTTTCTCCTTATCTCCACACTATGTCTGTTACTGCAGAACAGGCTAGCAGCAATAGCACTACTAAGACGTTTGTCACGGCGCTGGTCGTCAACGGTGGCCTTCTCGCGGTTGAAGTCTGCGCTTTTCTTATCTTGAAGCAGAAACTGGGAAGGATATACAGCCCGCGGACGTATCTGCCACCTCCAGAGTTCGTCGAGAAAGGCTCCACTTGTTTCCTTATTGCTGATGTGTGAATGCAGTAAACGAGCAGAGGAATTACCGAAAGGCTTCTGGCGATGGGTCCCTGCCCTACTAATGTCGCCACCCGAGGATATCGTAAGTCCTGGCGTCTCTTTCCAACGCCATCGAAGCTCATCTTCATTCCCAGATTCATAAGAACGGATTGGACTCGTGCGTGTACTGTTGGAATGTGGCCATTGACGACCCTCATGCCTCCGCAGATACATGTTTCTTCGATTCGTCAAGATGCTAATATGGATATTCGCCGTTTTCACATTCGTCACTATGGTCACCATTGTTCCGGTCAACGTTGTTGGCGTGCAGTCGAACAATCCGGGGTTGGAGCGCATTAGTTGGTCGAAGTGCGTTGGCGTCGCCCGTTAGCATCATATATACTCATTCTTCTCCTTAGTATCGTCAATAAGGAGGATCAAAAACGCTTTGCCGCGCATATAGTCGTCGTCTATCTTCTGACTTGTAAGAATATCGGTAATTTGCTCGCCACATGCGCGATTGACGGATGTTTCTGTAGTCTTTATCTTTTACCTCATCCGACGCGAGATGCTTCACTTTGTGCACATGCGACACCAATTTCTCATCAGCAAGTCACATTCTCGCCTTGCCCAGGCGCGTACGGTCCTCATTACCTCCGTTCCGAACGAATTGGCAAACGAACATGACATGCGTGAATTCGCGAGTTTCATCCCCGGTGGAGTGGATAGAGTGTGGTTCTATCGTGACAAGAAACTTTTGAACGAAATATTTGAGGAACGTCAGGAACTCTGTCAGAAACTTGAGTCCGCCGAAGCCGATATACTCAAGCAAGCGACGAAAGCATGGCGTGCCAAACAGACTGCGCACAAGAAGGCTTTGAAGAGGAAACCGAAAGACGAGGAGAGTAAAGAGGAACCTGAGCTGGTTCTATCCCCGGCTTCTCATGAGCTATTGGACGAGCTTGTTCCTGTTGAGAAACGGCCAACCCATAGGACTGGTTTTCTGGGGATTTTTGGTCACAAAGTCGATACCTTGGATTGGTGCAGAGTTTGTCCTGCCTAGCTTTGGGTCTATGCTTGAGGTTCTGACTAGGATTTTAGGACGAAATTTCACGGCTTAACTCTGCCATCGAAGAAGAACGGGGAAGAGGTGAAGGAAAATTTCTTGGAAGTGCATTTGTGCGGTGCAACTTGCAAATTGGAGCCCATGTGCTTGCACAGTGCGTCAGCTACCATGAGGCAAGTCGGCCTTCTGTTTTTAGACATATTGTTTCCTAATCTAATGAGAACCACAGCCACTCACCATGATCGACAAGTGGATGGAGGCGCATCCTAAAGATGTTGTGTGGCGGAATCTCGATGATGGCGCCCTCGAAATGCGTGGCCGGTATCTCACCTCTTGGCTTGCTACCATTGGACTCATCATCGGTTGGGCATTCCCTGTAACATTTATCGGAACATTGAGTAACGTGGACGATCTTTGTGTCAAAGTGCAGTAAGTGTCCTCCCTGCGCCTGTCATGTTTCCATTGAAAAGCATGTCATCTTCAGCTGGTTGAAATGGGTGTGCACAGGTACGAGTCTGGTACAAAACGGAAGGTTAGAACTCATCTGATACACTATTGCAGCGCCGGATCCTGTCCCCGCTCTCATACAAGGTGTTCTTCCTCCGGCTCTTCTAGCTGGACTCTTCGCATTACTTCCTTTCATACTACGCGGTGCGTCACCTAGCTTCACTGATTACCCCACTCATATCTGTTATTCAGCCCTCGCTTGGTACGAATGTATTCCTCGGTATTCGCTGATATCTGTTAGCGTTTATCGCCGATTTTTCTTATTCCTCCTGATGTAAGGATACGCGGGCGTCGTTATTTTCACTGCTTATGGTGTTCTTCTCCTAGCCACGGTTTCCTCATCGTAACTTTGAGTTCTGGAATTACAAGAGGTTTGTCCTTCTTGTCGACTGTGCCTCCAATTCTCTCATTGTTCTTGTTCTATAGCTATCCAAGATGCGAGTCAAAACTTGTTGTCCTGTGTATGCGACTGGACTGATTTATGAGTACAGATCATTGAACAGCCTACACAAACAGTCCAGAAGCTGGCTCAACAGCTTCCTGGCGCCTCTATATTCTTCTTGACTTACATGTGTTCGTTTTCCTCTCGCCTTTTACTTTTTTGTGGACGCTGAGGGTCTGTATGGTGTTCAGTGACGCAAGGATTTGCTGGCGCAGGAGGCGCGTTGGCACAGCTAATGCCTCTTGTCCTACACTACATCAGGAAGTGGTTTTTGGGGCGTACGCCAAGACAAGCATATTCAGTGCGCCAGCGTGATTCCATTTTATCCTCGCGATGTTAACTTCCGTTCCTTCTTAGGTTACATATATGATGCCCTCGGTTCGACGCTCTCATACACATACTTAATTCATGAACTAATGATTGATGCAGGCTGACTTCGGTGTCATCCTTCCGAGACTATCTCTACTAGCGACTATCGCGTTCGCTTATAGTGTGTTAAACCCCCTTATCAATGCGATGGCATTGATCAGTTCGTCTATGACCTCACTCTATGTCTTTATACGACTAAGAAATTATTCAGGCTTTGTCATGTTCTATCTTGCGTTCAAGTTCCGTGAGTAAACCTCTTTCACTAGAATGACTGTAGCCTTTGATATTACTTTCTTCAGTCTGTACGCAGGTGTTTGACCAGCCTGATCAATCCGAAACGGGCGGTCTGTATTTCCCTATGGCCGTATCAAATCTTTGTGAGCTACTTTTTCCACGTGAATGTAATACATGTGCTAACGAATTGCAATCCTAGTTGTCGGTTTATATATCCAACAAATATGTCTCGCATGCCTGTTCTTCTTGAAGGTCTCAGTCACTAAAACATCTTCTATCATTGAGGGCGCGTTCATGATTATCCTCGTGGCCATTACCGCTTGTGTTCAGATATACATAAACCACAGCTTTGATCGTAAGTTCCCTGGGTTTCAACGTTACGTAGCGTTCTAAGTCTCCATAGCTATTACCACCTATCTTCCTATGTCTCTGGCAACCAAGAAAATGGCCAAGCGGTATGAGCAAAGACGACAGCAGAAAGCTGGCACGTCCCCTGTGGATATTGAACTGGATCTGTTTAGCCCACAGCGTGAGCCTTCCTCCTCTCTGTTTTTGTGTACCGTCGGCTCGATGCTTTATAGATATGAAAAAGATTAGAAAGCGAATAAAGCAGCTTCCCAAGACACTGGATAACACATTCGATAACTTGAAATCCAAAGTTACCTTTGAGGATGAGGCGACGAGAAAGCGCTCAAAAGAATGGAATGGAAGTGCCTCGAATGAGGCCAAAGAAGAAGACGTCCAACTTCACGAGGCAGTTGATTCTGCCGAGGCCAGCGGTATTGACCGTCCAGACGTTCCATCCGAGCTTATCCGGCAGGGCTCCGATGCATCCAGGAAATCGTCTGCATCTCAGCATTCCAGTAGGAGTAGCATTTCCGAAAAGTCGGCTCGAACGAAGTCAATGGACAGCAGACGTCCCATATTGGAGCCTCTGGAGCCTTCTGAGGAAGGATTGTGCGATGAAGAGAGTGATGACGAAGCTGACCAAGATGAACACGCGTTTGACCATCCTTCGACGTATGTGGAACAGCCATGGATATGGATTCCGCATGACGTGCTAGGGTTGAGCCAAGTGCTGGTGGATGACCTGAAGAAGGCGGGCGTGGAGGCGAGTGATCAAGGGGCCATGATGGATAGGAAGGGCGTGGTTGAGGTGACTAGAAATCCTCCCGATGAAGATTGGACGGGCGGTCATGACCGGTAGTGGTAGCTGCGATGTTTGTTTTTCCGAGAATCGGGGGATACCATACTATATTGACATACTCTAGCAATATCATTGTACCATACACACAAAACACGCGGCAAGTCTATTTGGAGCATCGCGGAGGGTGCGCTTGACATTTATTTCGTTCGGCATTCAATTCACCGATGCCGAGCAGGTAGTTTTGGATCGACGCATCGAAGGATTTGTATGTTTCACGTTTCGACGTCGATTGTCTATTCCGTATTCTTTTCTGATTTCTCTTTGACAGCCAAATAATTCCTAGGTCCAAGACGTCCAAATGAGTTCATATGGTACTAGGTATGGGGTACGGACTACAGAGCTTAGTCTGTTGCTCTATCTAGGCTGATCGATTGACCTGGACTATTCTGATCCTCATGTCTATACAGTAGATTATACTTAGCTCGTAATACAGAACGTCCTTAATATAGAATCTGTCGTCCATTATGCTGTCGACGCAAATGGATACCTATCGAGAAATATGCCTAGAACATGTATAACCTGATGATTAGTAAATCGGCGAATCGGAACGATGTTAACGAGTAGTATTGACGCTGATTGTTATAAGTCCATGACACTATGACAGACATCTAAGGAACTGAGTGTAATAATTTAGACGGTATGAAATGAAAGTGTTGCTCATTTCTCTATATTCTTCCCGAAGGTCTCCCTAGAAGGAGATATCGTGTGAAAGTCATCAGGATAACACCCAGTAGTATCGTGCTGCCTATGGAGAATTGTCAGGCATGCTTGCAGACAGGTGCGTTGAACTCACCTGCGAAGAAACCGACGGCCTGGAACCCTCTTGTGGTGGAATTGATCTCTCCAGATATCGGAGGGCCAACTAGTGCCCCGATGGAAAGGATACTCATACACATGCCGAGTCGACGACCAACATCGCTCGGGTCGCCCATCGCCATCAAGGGACTAGGCAGTAAAGACATGTAAGCGCCAGAAGAAAGGCTGAAAAACAATTAATAACAGCATTAGCGATGTGGAGTTTGAGCATACCCATATAGAATAGCAACACATATCAGGGATTCTTGATTCGGGGCGAAGGGCCAGGAATATGTGAATATGGCAGCAAATGAGGTCAAAGGAATCATGATATTTAGCGGACCTAGGACACAGTTAAGCGGATAGATTTGGATTGACGTGTAGAAATATACCGAAACGGTCAGAGAGGCCTCCCGCAATGTATCGCCCGACACCGCTAGAGCAATTCACGATGGCGACCAGATAGAACGAGATGTCAGCCGAGATGCCTAGCGAGACTGCGCTGACATCGATATATGTCAACACTATCATTAGAATATGTTAGTTTCAAACATGCACTTAGGCAAAGATAAACTCTGAACACTGACTTGTGTAGATTCCAAGAAAAACGAAAAACGCAGAGACACAATAGCAAGAGAAAGGAGCGGATCTAAAAGAGCGGAAATTGAAGAGGCCCCCAACGACATTGGCTGGTGGTAAACGCCGTTTCAAAGTCTGCTTGAAGTGAGAAAAGGCGCCACACGACTTCGGAATGGTCACATACGGCATTTGCCAAACAGAGGGTAGCTAAAAGAACGAAACCGATGACCCGCATCGTCCACGAGAATCTTTCAGAATTCAGATACACGTAAATTCCTTAGCGAGAATGTCTAAGGAGTAAACACATACCCAATACAAGGTATCAGGTTTCTAGCCATAATCGGAATGACGGTGCCGCCTATCGATGACCCAATCGCTACGAGGCCTAAGGCCATACCCCGTTTCTTTTTGAACCAATGGGCGATGACGGCCATCGTGGGCCCAAATATGCCGCCGCTCGCGAGCTTAAAAGGACAATTAATAACTCTAGGATTAATATAGGAAGATACGCACTCCGACTGCGAGCCCTTGACAGAGAAGAAACTGCCAGTATGCAGTACATTCGGCAGTCAGAAAGGTGGCGAGAATTAGTAAGGCGCTGCAAGAAAGGAGGATCGTATGGAAGTAACCCAAGTCGAAAAGGCGGCCAACGAGGATTCCTGGAAGGAACACAAGGCAGTACTACACGGCCTGATGAGTAGTAGCGGATGTAGGAACCAATGTCGTACGTACCTGTATAGAGCCGATCCACGCGCTGAAACAACAGGCAGTCAGTGAACCGAGAAAGCAAGAGACAACCTTTCTTACATGCTTGAAGGCGACGAGTCCTTCAGAAGAGTTTCCTGATAGTATGCCTGAAAAACCTGTGGACCGTATGTGATTAGTGGATGAATACCATTGCTACCGAGGCAAAAACTCACGCCCCAGGCGTTAACATAGCCGAATCTGGGAACAACCGGGTATGGTAGAGTCAGCAGAAGAATTTAGTGCGGGGAATCTGGAAGGTTTACGTTGTAAACGTGCAACACATGCCCTGGAAGAAGAGCTACTTAATACAATAGCTTGTTGTACCCTGGATGTAAGTACTCACACCAAATACGACCAGCCACGCTTTAAGGCCACCGTCGGGAAAATCAGAGCTGCTCATCATAGTCGTTATGGGTACTCTGACTTCGACGGGCTCGGGGACACGTTCTTTGTCGTCCGCGCTCCGAATAGTTAGGGTACGGTCGACCTTGACGCCGTACCCAATAGAAGAGGCATCTGCGCGGTCGCTGTACAAAGGGTCGAAGACCTTTTTCTCGGACATGAAAGAACACTCGGCGGTAGACATGAGGAGAGGGGGGGATAGTAGATACACGAGGAGGCCAAGTTTCTCTCGTCTTTTATACACCCTCGAAATCATGACGCCATTTCAGAGATTCATGGATCTTGCTACAATCGGAAGAACTAGAAAGTATATCGCGCGTGATCCATAGAATCAGGAAAATGTAACGCTAACCTTGTTCTATTGCACACCCGCGAATCAGATAATACGAATGCATTCCCATGACTTGCAAGAAAAAAGAGCCGGCTGGGTAATACTAACATCCGCTGAAAGAGTGTCTCCGGATGTTTCTGTGTTAGAAGACAATGTTCCTCCGCCTCAGAGCGCATATATTCATTATCCGTGGAATGCCGTAAACCGATAAGCTTTTTGAGGTTGTACTATCTCTTCAATGATATATTCTTGGGAGGATCGACAACGGACGGAGAAAACGAGTCATTCGCTTCCGCCAGAAATTCTGTGACGCAAAGTTGAGTCGCAAGGGACCCGGAATGAGGGTACATTGGAAAAGGGGTACTTTCCGACCTTGAGCGGTGAAGGAAGGCAAACAAGAACCCAAATGGGACAGACAGTTGAAAGACAGCGACTCCAGTCCATGATGGAACTAGGTCGGCGATTGGTGTAAGATACGACGCGTCAAGAGCATGCGACGCGCGAGACAGAAAGACGTTTTAATCATCGAAACGAGGGGGAACATGTGGCGACACGACGTCGGTTAATTGACACGTGTTGAATCACTGAACACATCGTGATCCTAAGCCCATTTGAAGAAAACCATCTTCTACACGTCTGCGATGAGCTGAGAGCAAAGTACGCTAGTAGTCAGAGTACACACACATACCTGAGCAACGATCACCGGTCAGACGAAAGGGACAACCTTAAGCCCGCAATAGATTGAGAAGGATCTGGGGTTCTTCTTCAGCTCAGGTGGTCGAAGAGCTCGGCGGAAAGTACGGAAATTGAAACGTGCTGCCTTGCATTTCTAGAAGGAGTGCAGTCAATCGTGCTTTTCAGTCCTCAGGAATATGGTGTCATGATCTCAAATTAATGCCACAGAGACCTTGAGGTAACCTGCAGAGCTTGCGCCAAGGCAGGGCTGAAACTATGTATAGTCCGTGCCAAGTTATGTCCAGGAAATGCCAGTGTGAAAAGAATACGGTAATCTTGATCGGAAGGCGGACCCGGCGGACCGTCGACATGTCACCCTGTGACTGGTGACGCCGAATACGGAAAGAGCTCTCGAAAAAAATCTCAACGAGCTCTTTCCATTAACAACACCCGCAAGCGGGCGAATTCTACACCAGTCAAGCGCATATATCATGGCTTTTGGTCTGTGGATATCCTTCATGTAGTATGTCCGAGGTACTGACCTTGTTATGCCTCTTTTAGGTGCATCTGGAGGACGAGGTGGATTTGGAGGACGAGGTCGTGGAGGTGATCGCGGAGGTGCTCGTGGTGGTGCTCGAGGAGGACGGGGTAAGTCAAATTATATTCTCCAATGAAAACATATTCATATGTCCCTTTCCCAGGTGGTTTCCGTGGAGGTGGTGTTCAGAGTCGGGGCGGACGAGGAGGAGGAAGAGGCGGTGACCGCGGCGGACGAGGAGGCGGAGGTAGAGGCGCTCCACGAGGCAGGGGTGGTCGTGGTGGAGGACGAGGTGGTGCCAGAGGAGGCTCCAACACTGTCCTCGAGCCCCACAGACACCCTGGTGTCTTCATCGCCAAAGGCAAAGAGCATCTCCTCGTTACAAAAAACCTCGTCCCAGGAGAATCTGTGTACGGAGAGAAACGGATATCTATTGAGGGCGGCGTCGACGGTACCAAGACTGAGTACAGGGTGTGGAATCCTTTCCGGAGTAAATTGGCTGCTGGCGTATTGGGTGGCCTCGATGATATTTTCATTGCGCCTGGAAAAAAGGTGCTGTATCTCGGTGCTGCGAGTGGAACGAGTGTAAGCCACGTTGCTGATATCGTTGGACCGGTACGTTCTCTCTTCCTTTTCTTTCTCTGGTTTTTTTTTTCATGGTTTCAACTTGCAGGAGGGTGTCGTATATGCGGTCGAATTCTCATTACGATCTGGCCGTGACCTTATTGGTATGGCTAAGAAGCGAACAAATGTTATTCGTAAGGCAACTCGCAGCCACGCCCGATTATACGCTTATACATTCTTGTCCTAGCTATCGTCGAAGATGCCCGTATGCCGCAAAAATACCGAATGCTGCTATCACAGGTCGATGTTATCTTCGCTGATGTTGCGCAGCCTGACCAGGCTCGTATTGTCATTCTGAATGCGGAACATTTCCTCAAAGTCGGCGGGCATGTGGTTATATCAATAAAAGCCAGCTGTATCGACTCAACGGCGGCCCCTGATGCTGTGTTTGCATCAGAAGTTGCCCTGCTGCAGAAGGAGCATTTCAAAGCTCTTGAGCAGGTTCCTCTAGAACCTTATGAGCGAGATCACGCTATGGTATCAGGTATGTTGCCTTTTTTGACGCAGACCTTGTCTGATTCCTTTGTACTGTAGCTGTCTACCTGCGACATGGCGCACCCAGTGCTTGATTCCTGACCTTGTTGCCTTCAGCCCTATCTATCCACGGGGCCTTGAACAGTGTTGTCTCGGTCGGATGTCGAGAGCAAACGCCATCTTGGCCAGTTGGATACCATTTTTCATCTACAAAAGTATCTGGTGCAGCATTCTGCCCTACAACGATGATTTTTTGCTGTCTCTTTATTTCTATAAATGTAGATTCGATGTATTCCAATGAGACCCGTAACTGAAAAGTCGGAGTGACATTAGAAAGATGGCGTCAAAGAAATCATTTGGTATTTGTTAGCATAATTTTAGCATTTTCTCCGGCAGGGATATCGGCCCGGAACGTGATTCCGAGGGTTTGTTAGCTACTACCATCATCACGATGAGCGTTACCCCACCACCTGCTCCATCTTCTACCTCAGACCCTATCTTTCTCAACAATCCATACACCGGTCATCCTGGCCTCACCACACTTGAAGCAGATGTCCTATGGGAGTACGCAAAACTGGCTGCGAACGTCAAGCAGGTAGGTACAAGCCTGCTACAGAGGCTGCTAGTTTACGAAAAGTCGCTTCTAGGTGGCTAGCAAAGCTAAGGGATTGTCAAAGGAGCCTGATGAACAGTTGTTGGCGCGCTTGAGGGATCTGGAGAAGAAGATGGGGCTGGTATTGACCTTGGTGTGTACAGTCTACGTGCTAGTTTGACTATAGGCTAACGTCAGGTGCCGCGACTAGTTCAAGGCCTCTATCTGGGGCGTCATCAACGAACAACAATGAGTCAGAGCTTTGTTTGCCAATGGAGATTTATCAATATCATTGACGACGATGAATCCATTAGAGATTTTCTCTTGCATACCCCACCCTCTTTGCTCTTCGATGAGGCATATGTATCACATCCTTTGTCGCTATATGCTGTGCGTTCCCGACAGAGTAACTGTCCAGTCCTTTTGCTGAAGGATCAAACATACGGTGGACGGGCCCCGCGACTTCTTCTGCCCGCCTCTTAAAAGAGACAAAAAATGTACGGTTTTGGTCGTCAGTGCCCTTCCGCTACTTGAATATCTACATTATTGATTGCCTACGATATTCAGCTAGGGTGGAACGTCTGTGCCTGAGCACAGAAAATACAGGTCTATCGACCGCGACGTCAGCATCTGGGAGGCGCTGTTATCTACACGACTTGATGAAACTGTGTGTAGCTGTCAGTATGCAATACCTAATACTAATTACATGTAACAGCTCTCACGAACCGTCAACTGGCATTTAATCCCTCGTGTAATCTGGATGTAGATTAAATAATTCCTAGCGCACGGTCGGTCATAATTCTAAATTATCTCTCCACGAGTACTACTACAAAACGAAGCTTTACATCCAGAGCTACACACTTTTCATAAACATAGCTGTTCAAGGCATCGTAATAAGCCTTTGTCAATGTTGGAGTTCAAGTTCCTATCGGCCAATTGGACCATTAAGAAGTTCGAAGAAGCTCAAGACGGTAAGTGTACCTATTGTTTAAGGTCTTCGATCACAAGGCGCCAGGGTAGGTACTATAATGGTCTCTTCGATACTAGTACTCCCTCACTGATTTTTGCTGTAAGGTCACGATGACAGACACCGGCCCGCTCAGATAAAATGAAAGAACATGACTTGCAACGAGGTCTTCCTTCAGGACGTCACAGGCCTTTAACTTTAACCGCTCTACGTCGCGGTAGCCTTGAAAATGTTGCTGAAGAGTCTATAATTAACAACACGGACTAATATCAGCTCGAGATTTTCGTACGCTCGAGCAATACTCAGCCGGACCGTGACATTCCTCTCCAGGTGATGCACGAAGGGTGAGACGCACGCCACTACTGATCTACTCTCTTTATCAGTGATTCTCGGGACCTCGTGTCATCTTCTCCCAGTCCATATACTCCCCAGCGTCTCCGACTATCGAAGACGTTCCAATCCGCCCACTATGGTCAAGTTCTCCAGCGGTATGTGGTGGGTCGGTCCACACGTTTCCATCAGTTGGGCCACGGAAGTCGTCAAGAGCGAAGCCTTTGAAGATCGCATACGATGTGTTATGGTAAGCTTTGTGGGTGACTCCCCGCAGAACGTGCGCTTATTGCGGGTGCGTAGTCGACGAAGCGGATCAATCATCGTGGTGATACGCTCAATAACCCGACCATCACCATGGAGTGCTCTTCGCCAATCCCTGATACCCTATTCCTTGAAGCTTATCACTGGAAGGCGCAGCAGCCGACGTTGAATGGCCCCGACTATGAAGTGTTCCCTGATGTCAACATTGATAAACTCGTACGCTTTTCCTCAGGTTATCGCTTGAAAGACCATCTCAAAACCATCTGAGCAGTCCGCCGATCGGAAAGATGGGCTACAGACATCGAAGACCGAAGCAGAACTCAAGATCGCGACCAAAACCCTGACCGCCGCATTCAATACGCTTCCGGGAACTTTTAACCTTGACATCAAGTCCCATAACGTCAAGAATCCGACGAGTATCACATCATCGTCGGACTACCTTCTCACTCAACTTGGCTGGCGATCTGTCGGTTATGTCAAATACGATACAAACTTTGATCATCCTAATCTCAATCTATCTGATCCTAACAAGGGAAAGAAGTGGATGACGATGCAGTTCCAGCTTTCTGTTGGCGAGAAGATATACGGTCTCGGAGAACGATTTGGATCGTTCATCAAGAATGGTCAGGTTCGTTACTTTTCGCCTTTTTTGCACATCCACCTCATTACCAAACTTTTGTCAGACCGTAGACATGTGGAACGAGGATGGTGGGACATCGTCTGAACTAACGTATAAGAATGTGCCCTTCTACATCAGTTCACGGGGCTACGGGATATTCGTTGCGTGTCCAGGTGCTGTCAGTTTTGAGGTCCAAAGCGAAAGTATGCCTCGCTTCTCCTGAACATCAACCATATATTTACCTTCTCACAGGGACTACGCGTGTCAATATATCTGTACCCTTTGAGAAACTGTCCGCCTACATTATCCACGGCCCCACGCCTGCAGCCATCATCGAGCGATACACGATGATCACTGGTCGCCCTGCCCTTCCTCCTGCCTGGACATTCAATCTCTGGTTATCGACATCATTCACGACAAATTATGACGAAGGAACGGTGACTAAATTCTTGAAAGGGATGGAGGACCGCGACATTTCTGTTGGCGTTTTTCATTTCGATTGTTTCTGGATGAAAGGATTTCACTGGTGCGATTACGAATTTGATGCCGATCTCTTCCCGGATGCCAAAGGGCAGCTCTCCCGGCTCAAGGAGAAGGGATACAAGATCTGTGTCTGGATAAATCCTTATATAGCGCAAGAGAGCAAGATTTTTGACGAAGGCGTGAAGAACGGTTACTTTATCAAGAAGCAAGATGGGAGCGTGTGGCAGTATGATTACTGGGTAAGTCTTTCTGGGGTTCCTATTTTTGTCGTCGTATTTATGTTTACATACAGCAAGCCGGCATGGCATGGGTGGACTTTACGAATCCCGAGGCGTGCAAATGGTACCAGTCAATGTTGACGACCCTCATGGATATGGGGGTGGACTGTTTCAAGGTACTATCTTTTATTGCCTGTGTGTGTACTATTCACATTCATTCACTCTATGTAGACTGACTTCGGTGAACGAATCCCCACCGGTAACACGGTATATTTCGACGGGTCCAACCCAGAAAAGATGCACAACTACTACGCGTTTTTGTATAACAAGGTCACTTTTGACGTAATTGAGAAGTACAAGGGAAAGCGCCAAGCTGTGGTTTTCGCGCGTTCAGCAACGGCTGGAAGTCAGCGCTTCCCGGTGCATTGGGGAGGTGATCCGATGTCGACTTTCGAGGCCATGGCGGAGACTCTA
Source organism: Armillaria fumosa (assembly GCA_030407015.1). Classification (NCBI taxonomy): domain Eukaryota; kingdom Fungi; phylum Basidiomycota; class Agaricomycetes; order Agaricales; family Physalacriaceae; genus Armillaria; species Armillaria fumosa. The sequence continues at coordinate 628,588 of JAUDYM010000018.1, forward strand.
CGAGGTGGTATGAGCCTGGGTCTTTGCGGATTTGGTTATTGGGCTCACGATATCGGTACTTGTGTTCCGCTACAAGCGCTTTACATTGTTGCTGACAAATGTCGAAGGCGGTTTTGAGGGAAAGTCCGATCCGGCTCTTTACAAACGTTGGTTCGCCTTCGGATCGTTGTCAAGTCATTCCCGACTTCATGGAAGCGGGAGCTTCCGTGTAAATTTCTTTTCCGCCATTATAAAGGTGGATATATACTGATGCAACGTACAGGTACCCTGGCTTCTTGACGAGTCGGGCGAAGCCGACGTCGTCTTGAAGAAATTCATCGACCTCAAACTGACCTTGATGCCTTATCTGTTCATCACGGCGATCAAAACGCACCGAACGGGAGTTCCTATGATGCGCCCATTATTCGTTGAATTTCCGGAAGATCCAACGGCTTGGAACATAGATACACAGTACATGCTTGGGCCTAATCTCATGGTTGCCCCCGTCTTCAACGCCGAAGGAACTGTGCAGTTCTACGTTCCAGAAGGCGATTGGTACGGAATAATAGATAGGAAGACCCGCACTGGCCCCAAGTACTTTACCGAGACTCACGACTTCATGAGCCTTCCTCTTCTTCTGAAGCCTGGCGGCGCTGTCGTCATGGGAAATCCAAGTCGCAGCCGTGGTCGGAAACTGGCTGTTTACGATTACACTTCGGATTTTACCGTTCTTGTGAATCCGCCTTCGAAGGAAAGGATGGAAATCGAGGTTGAGCTCCCAAGTAGCGAGGGTGACATCGTGGCCCTCTTGAAGGTGGAAGGAAGTTCAAGGACTGGGATTACAGTGAGTGTCATAGGAGGTACTGTGAGGGGTCCCTGGAGGGTCAAAATCATAGGTGAATTCGGGGAACTCGATGCTGCGGTTACTCAGGAGACGATGGTTACAGTACATGTGCCTGTTTGATCGTTAATTTTTTTAACTGTGGCTATAAATACTGCTAGAACAAATCTAAACTTGTCCACTCTATTAAAAGAAACTCTCCTGGTAACCAGTTGAGGCAGATAAGTAACTTGTCATAGTCAATGATCCGCCCTACCCTGCCCCGGTGTTGATATTGGAGGCTTTGTGACGTGAGAAGTACATTCCGAGGAGCATTTGCAGAATGCGAATGAAGATATATCAAGCACTAGTGTAAATATGCCTGCCTAGTGCCCTATCAGTGCCTCTGTATGCCAAAATATGAATAGCCGCAGTGATCGCAACTTCGCAGTTATCGTACACGGTACAATCACTGAGCTTGACCAGGTGAACTGTGCTGTGCCAGAGTTGGTCTACGTCTTGCGCGTGTCCAAGGATAGGATCCGATTAACACTTACAAGAGACACGTTTTGGGCAGGGGACACATCGGGTGGGATGGATGCTTGCTGAGGCCAAGCTTCCTGCAGCCAGCTGCGCTGACGTCACTTTATGTCAAGCAAGCACGACGTCCGGCATGTCGGACCGCCTGTTCAATGTCCCACTTGTTGCCCCGTTGTTCTACTAACAGGTGGAGGCCTTCGCCCCTTCCTTTACCACCCACTTCCTTCTCTTCCCTTCTGTGCTTCTTATTGTTCGTCTCTTTCTCAGCCAAGTAAAGTCGTTAGACGGGCCTTTCCTCTCTAAAGAGTCTAGATGTTCCTTTTCCATGCGTTATCACTGTACATCCTCCTTCTGATCGCTTGTCACGACGTCTCAGCCACATTTGTTTCCCGTGTTCATGATGTTGCTTTTCGCCGCACCAAGAATATAGCGCGCGACCTGCGCCTGGCCTTCGGTACATTGCTGGTCTCTCAACAAACCCAAATCGTACCTCAGATACAGTTAACTTATTGTTCAATTGGGTCATCGAACTCAAGCGACAGTAACTACCGTGGTGGTTCGAGTGGCAATATTCGCGGTGGATCGGCAACCTCTCAGGCGAGCAGCACAAGAACAGCATCCACTGGCGGTGCTTCAGCCACTGCTTCGTCTTTTTCCTCGCCGTATACCTTGGTGGAATACCATGTGCGTTCAAATTCCTGTAGATCCGCAACTGGTGTTGATATGAGCGGACTAGAATGGCACAGATTTTTTCAGTGGCTGGACCTTCTGGACAACTTCGGACCCAACTAATGGCTCGTGGTTCACTTGTCCGATTGGTCGCAATGAGGCTATTGAACATCTTTTACAGGTATTGTAGATTATGTCGATGAGAGCACTGGAGTAGGTCTACGAATCTACGGAGTCTTTCCAGGTCTAACGGCCGGTAAATAGAGATCGAATGGCTTGGTGGAAGTGAATTCTGATGGCAATGCTATTATGCGTGTTGAGACGACAGGAACGGTATCCGCAAACCGTCAAAGCATCCGCATAACCACGGAGAGTGCATACAATAAAGTCCTCATGATTCTGGACTCCGTACATATACCGACGGGATGTGGAGCGTGGCCGTGAGTCGTGTTATTCGTCATTTCCGGCGTCCATTCATGCTTTTGTCATGCAGTGCGTGGTGGTCGAACGGTAAGAGAAGCGTTGTTGGTTTGCCTGTTCCTGATTGAACCGATCGTATGCAGGGCCTAACTGGCCCGATGGTGGAGAAATTGGTTTATTCCGTTCCATGTTTTCTGTTTCTGTTTTGGACTAAACGTTCACGATTAGACATTGTGGAAGGGATTAATGACTACACGAATAATCAAGCGACGCTTCATACGGATGTCGGATGCACATTACCGTCCATAAATGCCGATGCGCTTAATATAACCGGCACCGCGGTTGGGGGGACCAACTGCGCAGCAAACGAGACCAGCAACGCGGGCTGCGGATTCCGCTCCGCATCTGACGTTTCCTTCGGCGCTGCTTTCAATGGCAACGGCGGCGGGGTTTATGCTAGTATGTATGGATCTCTTCTTGCACAAATAAGCACTCATTACGCGTCCGCGGTAGTGAAATGGGATGACGATGGCATTCAGGTGTACTTTTGGACTCCGGATTCCGTTCCGTCGGATGTTGACGCTGGAACGCCTGTCCCCGATAGATGGGGGGTGCCAATGGCCAACTGGCCTTCATCGACATGTAATTCGACTAAATATTTCTACGATCATTCGTTCATCTTCGACACGACATTGTGGTCAGCCAAATTGTTTTTTTCCGGAAAGACAACAATGCTAATTTTGGCGTCAGCGGTGACTGGGCGGGTAGTGCGTGGAACAGCTCGGGGACACCAGGCCAAAACCAAAGTTGTGCTACACGGACGGGATATTCGACTTGTGAAGCTTTTGTCCGGGCAAGCGGAGCGTCGTTTGACGAAGCATGTGAGTGACTCTTCCTTTGAGTCCGTATTCCGATGTTTATGGAGTTTGCAGACTGGGAAATCAAAAGTGTCAAGTTTTACCAACTCGACTAACGAAATCTCTTATCAATTTGCTGCGGGAATGATGATATATGTATGTATTCAGTGAGGGATAAAACGTAAGTATTGTTTGTTGGCGAACTGGAAGATCCAGCGGATATTGTACTAGCCGATACAGGACTGCCTTATCATTTTGTTATTATCGGCTCCGCGAGCTTCTACTAAGGAAGACTATTTCAGCGTCTCGCGAAGCTGACTCACGGGGCATTATTCTACGTTTTACGTGGTACTATGCGCTTGGATGTTCTAACTGTGCTTTCGTTAGGCAAAATTTCTCTGAGATAACTTGGCGCCATGCGTCGTCGCCTTGGCCTGGTATGCAGGTTGCACGAGCTGGGCTGTGCCATGCACAGCCGCAAGAACGTGTAGCCCAGTCTCGAGTATGATGGAATCATGAAGTCAATACTACTGTAACTACATAGCTTGACATTGCGTTCGCGGTGTTCTCAACTTCGTGTGAGAGCGGCGGACAGTTTGCTAATGCTCACAGCTTATGTTGTCTGATGAAGTGGCTTGGAGAACCCGTCGTTCGTAAAAGAATGCCGAAGTCTTCAATTTTATTGCCCTGGTTGTCATGACGGATGCTGAGACTTCTCCCGTTATAGAAATTCCATGTGATGACATCCTTGAGGCGCGTGGGAAACGCTTCTAGGTTCAAACCGTCCGTGTTTTCCAAGAGCTTTTCCAAGAATTTCGCGCTTAAATCCATTAGAACGATGCAGATGGGGACGAAAGCTTGCCGTGACGATCAGTTCTTAGTCCAGAACCGTTTGCAAAACTCGACTTACGAGCTGTTCTAATCTCCTTTAAGTGATCTCGATTGATTTTGATGCGTCCCACGGACGCGTTGCCTGTTGGAAAATGGTGTGTATGTAATTATTTTTTCCAGGGATCATGCGCTGATTGTCAAATATGCGTCAATATGCGCAGTCTTAGGTCACTATAAGCCCGAGCCCAGTCACTTTTCCCACATAGTCTTTCCTTCTTTCTCTCATCTCCACCCGCCCCCCGGTTACGCACTACGCTCTTTCGAAATTCCACTCTCTCTTTAGGCACACACTCTCGTATATAAACCACGTTGTATTCCTGGCCATCCAAGAGCCAACGACCCATCGTAGCTTTCACGTTCATTAACAATGCGGCTGTCACTCCAGTTCACTTTACTTGCTCTTACCTCCTCGGTATTTGCGTCCCACGGATTCAAAAGACATTCCAAGCGGTCATCTAGATTGCAAGCACGCTCTGAGACTGGTATCGCCTACTATGGATTCGAGGTAGGGGTATTCGCTGTCATTTCTTGATTGTCTCCTGATTTTTGTTCTTTAGAACAGCACTATGACTGCTTGCGGTGTATATTCCAATGACACGGATTATATCATTGGTTTGAGCACGGACTACGTGACTTGGGAAAACAAGGATAACTGCTTCAAAACTGTGCGCCGACATTCGGAGTCCGTGTTTTGGTATCTGATGATGGTTTTACAGGTCACTGTTTCTCTGAGAGACGACCCTTCCAAGTCTGTCGATGTTACGGTTACAGATGCTTGCAAAGATTGTGGCGATTCGGCCAACGTGTATCTTTCAGTGGCTGCGTTTGAAGCCTTGTCAGGTTTGACACCCGGCATTTGTATGTCGCCGCACTATCTATCGTCGTACTGGCGTGTCCTGACATGACGATTCTTCTGCTCAGTGAACGTTACATGGTCATTCACTGATGACTTTGCTTCGACGACTGTGGCAACAACATCCTCTGAGGCAGCAACATCCTCTGAGGCAGCAACATCCTCTGAGGCAGCTACTACAGTAGAGACATCCTCTGAAGCAGCCTCGACGACTGAAGCGACTACAACCTTTGCAACGACTACTGAAGACCAGAACACCTTTGCTGCTACCACCTCTAGTGCGTACTCCTTACTTTTTCAAAAGGGTGATGGACTGACATTGCAATAGCATCGTCATCGTCTGCTGCTGCCTCGAGCTCAGCCTCATCATCGAATGGAGGTAACGTGGGCACATCGTACACGACGTCTAGCGATGGCTGGACACTTAAGACTCCGTTGAAGGGTCAGGATTTGATCGACTATTTCCACTAGTATGTAGGCGTTTGTTCTTTCCAAGGCGGACGCTCATCAATCTGAACAGTGATGTCGCGGCCGCTGACAATGATGGCGTGGCGAATTACGTGGATGGTTCTTCTTCAGGTCTCGTCTATCTCGACGGCGATGAGAACGTGATCATTGCTATCGATACTGCCGAGTAAGTAACCTCAAATGTCTGCTCCTTACAGATGGGATGATTGATGATTGTATAGAACAGTGGCTCTCCGTAACTCAGTTCGGATGGTTTCAAGTACTACTTTTAACCCAGGTGAGACGATGCCGCCGTTCCTGCTCCTAGCTATCAAATATCACTAACACCGTATCCAGGATACTTGTTCTTGTTTGATATCAAGGAAATTCCTGCCGCCTGCGGAACGTGAGTCGCGCGCGCTCTGTCCTCAATATCATTGCTGACCTTGTTTTAGTTGGCCTGCTGTGTGGTTCACTGGCTCTAACTGGCCAGATGATGGTGAAATTGTTCGTTTTTTAATTTTCCCAACTTAGTTCACCAGTTCTGAGCCATCTCCCTAGGATGTCGTCGAGGGTGTCAACTAGTACGTATCACTATCAATTTGCCAGGTCCCGGGTACTGATTAGGTGTAGCTACACCAAGAATATTGTTTCCATCCACTCCGGTGACGGATGCACTATGTCTTCCTCAACACTGTCGTCCCTAGTTCAAGCGTCCTTGGTTGTTGAAGGTGACAGCAATTGCGACGCCTACGTGTCTACGACCGGCTGTGGTCTCTCTCTTGACTCCACGTCCTCGTTCGGCCTTCCGTTCAACCAGGCCGATGGTGGTGTCTACGCTCTCCAGTTTACCGAGTCCGGCGGCATCAGCATGTACTTCTGGAACACCGGTAGCGTCCCCGATGATATCGTCAGCGGATCTCCCAACCCCAGTACCTGGGATGCTGTTGTCTCGTATAGCGCTGACGCCTGCGACCCTACCTCGCACTTCAAGGATCTCATGATGGTCATCAACACCAACCTTGGTGGAACCTTCGCCGGCGCTGATATTTGGTCCACTGGTAAGCCGTTAACTCAAATGACTTGACACATGGTTTAATGTCGTTCATCAGAAAACGCTGGTGGTCAAGGCAGCAGCTGCGCAGAGATCACTGGAAATAGTGATGCCGCGAATTACATCCTTAACACTGGTTCCGCCTATACCGATGTTCACTTCGTGCGTATTCTCTGCAATCTCAAATGTCGTTTGTTCAATGTTTTGTCGTCTCTAGTCCTTCCGTGGAATCTACATTTACACTCAATAGTTGCTTACGACTGGTGGAGAATTCCTCCCTAAAATCCTGGTGATACGCGGGGAATCGGCATTCTATTTGTTTGTTTTCCTCTTGTTTCATTGCATTTTGTTTTGGTTGTTTTCTCCTTCACCGTCGTGGTTTTGCGTGCACTTCCACCATTCTTGGATGAAATAATGAACTGGACGTCTCATTTATACCCCTCAATCCTCACATTACAATAGACGGTTCATTTGGTGCATATCCTGGTCATTGAACGCAATCCTTCGCAGTGCGCATTTAGAATTATCATATAGAGAATGCATTGGTATCGTTTACGAACAGCAAGGTGCAACTATCGAACTCTGCGATAGAACAACAGGTATGCTGTCCGAGCGTCGTCCCGATCCCATGCATCAAACACATCCTCATTTCGAACGTCTGACACCAATTCGTCATCTATACGGATCCAGCCTTCTCGAGGTTTGACGTTAGGGCTGAAGCTAGGGTACCGATGTGGGTGTAACACGTCCAAAGTGTAGTGACCGCCAGATGCAGACACACCATGATGGTACACAGCTGCACGAGTTTAATAATTACGACGCGAAAGCGAACAACACGAAACCACACTCACCACCGAACAACCTATATCGTACACCCTGACTTTTCCGAACAGTAGGTGGCATAAGTTCTGTGCAGAAACGTTAAGAGAAGGAAAATGTGCACAATAATTGCCTGCCTACCAGGTCCAATTTCAAGTTCGGGCCCAAACCTCACTTGTTTTCCCACCTTCATCACGCCACTGAACTCGGTATCGAAGTGGAATCGCTTGATGTGCAGTATGAGAATCGGTGGCAAGGCTTCGATCAGTACCTGCTGACTCGCTTCCACAGCAACGCCTGGCCGAGTGGGAAGCGACATTTGAACAGATTGAGGGTGGGAGATGTAGGAAAGCGCATCTTCTATCGTGTGAATGTGATCCGGCTATCACCTAATGTTAAGCGTTTCTTGGGTGATAATACAACATTTCGCACCTGTATGTCGAGGCGGATGGCTCTCCAGTCCTCTATAATGACGGAATCCTTTTGCCCTGGAGCTCGTAATGTCGATCGGAATTTACCCCCAAAGACTCGTGTTATGGGGGACTCGGTATTTTTGATCTAGGCGGTCGAAATTAATATCGAGAACATGAGCATAAACGATGCTTTACCGTTCTGGTTACTACGGAGCGGTTCCGTTTACCAACTTCAAGCCACCCATCGTCTTGAGCCGGAGAATCCTCTTCTTTCTCCTCTATCAAAGTGTAACCCGAGTTCTTCTGAGAGGTTATTGATTGAAGGATAGATAGCAGTTCCTCTTCCAGGGTATCCAGATAAAAGCCAAGGAATTCTTCCGCGTCCTCTTGATGTCCGCCCTACGATATTCGACATTAGATAACGTAAATGACAATGGCTTAACTTATGCGCACCCGCATGTTATCAAACCGTTTTTTTTCCTTCAGCGCATCGTAGACATACGTGGGAATGAAGGATTCCCTTTCCCAATCGTCATCGTTAACTGTCATCTTTTCCTTGCCTTTGCCCCGTGCGGTGGTAGAAGATCCAGTGTTCTTTTCCTCCTCTTTCTCGTCCTCGACGAATTCCTTGAGGAATGTCATCGTCGCCTCCGTCAGATGTGCCTCACTCAATATTTTAGACCCACTGCCAACCAACCTGCTGAGCTCATAGAAGAGCTTGAAAAAAGGTGGACAGTAAAGTAGAATCTGTAGGACCGAATTAGCGAAACACATGTTACCCGTATTGATGAGGCCTCGCGGTGCAAGTTTGCTGGTGCTAGGAGCATTTTTGGCCGTAGGTCCTGTCGTGAGCAGGGCGATGAGGTCGGGCTTTTTGCTGGGTGAGACAGGGGCCTGTGCAGACGCTGGTATTGAGAACCCGAGCACGCTTGACGTCGGTAGGGCATTTTTTGATGTTGAAGAGCCAGCTGACGGGGGTGTCTGGAGAAGTGATGCCCACGATTTTTTGATGGGGGCTGGGGAGACTTTTACCGTAGTAGGTGCTGTCTCTGCTGTCGCAACCGAATTTTCTTCAGTAGGATCAGTGGTTTCTAAAGGCTTTGTACTGTTAGGTGTATCGGGTAATGATACGGATGTATTGGTGGACACGGGAGAACCGGGGAGGGTAGGTGTATCTGTTATTTCTGTAGCCGAGGAGGATGGGACAGTTGAAGTAACATGAGAAGAAGATGAGGACGAGTCCTGGTGTAAACCATCGCTTGCGTCATCATTGAGACTTTCTTCTCTGGATTCCTCAGGCAGTGATACCGGTTGGGACAGAGCTGCTTCCGAAGCTACCGGCGGTGATTCTGGTGGGGGAGGAATCGGGAGGGCGTCGCGAACAATATGAGCCGGAGGATTGGCTCTAGGCGAAAAAATAATTCCGGGAGCATTGGAAGGGTCGTGAGGGCGTTTGGACCAGATGACCCACTCCGGCAATGCATTTGGTAATCTTTGCGATGGGATACTTGGACTAGAAGGAGACAGTGGCTGCGCCGCGTTAGTCAGAGGTGAGGTTGGGGTGAGAGGCAACGCTGAGGGCAACATAGGTGGTGCCGACTGAGTATCAACACTCGGGTCTTCGGTCGAAATCTGCGGTATGTGTGAAGAAACTGGAATAGCAGTATCTGGAGGCGGCATCGAGAGCTGTTTTGGAAGAGGTGAAAGAGGCTGCTGTGTCTGCCATTGTTGAGGGTAAACCCCAGATGGAGGAGGCTGGGGGTATGGATACGAAGGGGAAAAGCTCGGAGGGTATGGACCGGAATGATGAGGTATCGAATTGTGAATCTGAGGCACGGGAGGTTGTGAATGAGTGGGCTGGGGTGGAATAGGTGCAAACGAAGGCGCAGGATGGGGTGAATAGCTCTGTACATTATGGCCGCCTCTCATAGATGTATGGTGGCTATATGAGCCTCGTCCACGACCATTCATTGGTGGTGCATGTGGGTGCATGTGAGTTGATATAGACCCCGCATATTGGTAAGGAAATGAGCCATTGCCAGCATTGTTGGTACCGTACATCATCGTTGGAGGCGGCGACCGCGCATAATAGTTGGAAGGCCCTGACCCGGAAGGAGGATAGGATGATAGATGAGACATTGCTCTTCACGAACAAGACCTAAACAGTCTGAGATGGCTGATGAATTCTTGTCCTCACAGCTGCTGCATAGTACTCACAGAGTAGAAACAAGTAGAACACTTCCGACACTGCACTTCTGAAGTACCAAAAAACCCAGCTCTTACTTGCGTCACCGTTGCTGAGATTATCCAGATATCCTTTACCGGAGTTTAGACTGACGGGTAAACTTCTCCAGAGAGGAATGGTGCGGTATGTGCGAGAATTTTAGTGACCGAGTCTGTTCAGAAAGTGACCAGAGAAGTGACGGTACCTCGATGGCAGCAAAGAAAAGATCAGCAAGTTATAGCCGAAGCCGAAACGAAGTGGCGATTGCTAAATAAGGTATATTCCCATCACGTGCTCATTACACGTCGTGGCATTAAATTTGGTTTAGTATTACTTCAAGTACCCACTCAGAACAGCAAGAATCTTGCACCACAATAGTGCGGGTCTGGAGGTGACTATGCCGGCCTCCGGTCCCTGCGGATCCGACGAAAGAAGGATAACTTCCACCAAAAAAAAAATACCTACTTAGACTGCTTTCAGCTCGATCCTACAACTCACTCCCTTTTCGGTCTCTGTAGTCTGGCATAATCATTTCATTGCAGATGCTGTGAAATGGTCATGTATGCCCCTTCCACGGCCGCCCTCAGCAGGCTGTAGCACATTCGTCAGCCATTTCAGCCACAGTACCATGCCCAAGGACAAATGGTTAGTGCACTCGAGAGTAATCTGACGCTTGTTTCTTAGCATATATGGAGCTGACCCATGACATCAAAATGAAGCTGGCTCCAAGCACTGTCGTGCAAATAGTCTGTGGTTCATCGGACTTGCCTGTTTGGCCTTCAATTCTCTTACAGGCACTCCTGGCACTATTTCCTCAGCTCCTTAGCTGCCAACAGTCTATGTGCTTTATACATGGAGCCACAAGCCCCAGAATAAAGAGTACGCATATCTTGGATTTCGAATAGGATCCAAGAGGAAAATGGTGGCTGCTTGGGTGGATTCAGTTCCTTCCGCAGAAATCGGTACAACCAGTATCACATGCCCTCTTCCAGTGACTAGTGGCTTCCAGTAAAAGCATGTCCATAGTGAGTTACCTTGCGGTTTTAAGCAATGCTTACACTAAGCATTTCATCGCCAGGCCTTCTATAAGCCCGAACTAACTGACCATCGAAGCGGCCTGCTTCAGGTGACGAGTTGGTCTTAAGACCACTGTGATAGTATGCTTGGTACGCTCTATCGTCCGCATAGATGCATACATGTAGTACATATACGAGCTTACGTTCCTTTAGGGCTAAGGTGCGTTCCCTGATGCGCGGCTTGTGAACATAAGCACATTAATTCTGCATGCGCAGTGTACCTTATCCAGTATGTGTTTCTACTTGGTATATTCCTACAATCTGTCACCTCGTCACGAATGCTCGTCGCAAGGCTCTGGCTGATGTGAGTTCGATGGAGTTGAGGAGATGGCACCGCCGAACATGTCCCTACGTACATTCGTGTATATGAAGTAACACCAGGCTGACATGAGTTTCGAAGTACCGTACGTCCCATTGCCAACCCAACAACACATATACGCGACCCATTCAACTATCTCGCAGAATTGATGACCCCGTAAAAATGTTCAATATCGTCATATTCTGCTGTGCGGTTGGCAAACGTGACACTTCCACCAAACGCTCGTGCCTCTGGAGACATGGTGCGTTTACTCACTGTCCAAATATTACACAATGCGTTCATCCGTGGCGACAGAAAGGCCTGCCAACGAGTCTTCAATACGGTTATCTACAAATTACCATCCGTCGAAATAGATGTGCCAAACATTCGATGACCATAGACGAACCGGCTCAATCCAACTTTTACGTCCGCTACATCCACGATAATACATGACACGCGATGAAGTAGATGATGCAGGGATCAGCGGGATCAGAAGGCAACTTTAGGTGAATTGCATGTTGTTTACAAGGCGGTTGTATCGCACCCGGCCTCTATACTTCACGCACTATCCAAGGATGCGAAGTACTTGATCCCAGTCATGTGTCCGGGTCAGTGATCCTGAATCAAATTGTGATCTAATGCGCATTTATCTTAAAACTTCTAGCACTCATGTTTCCTGACCCCTTTCGTCGGCAAACAATTAATGGACCGGTACCTTGGCGATTTGCTGCCGCTTCGGGTGGACATCCTACCTGGCACATGCTCTTTCATTAATTGCGGTCATGCAATCCGGCGCAATCGCCAAAAAGGCGCGACGTGACTTTTGTCGTGTCAGGCTAGAATCATTCATGATCAATCGTTAAATTGCACTACTAAGGACATAGAGGGGGCTCAGGTCCGTTCAAGCGTTCACGACATGACGTCTCCTCAATCACACCTATCGCAACGGCGGCGCCTACATACGAAAACTTTCTCAGATCCGTTCACCTGCAAACTTCAGCGCTACCTCGAAGATTTCTGGAATAGTCCATTATCTGATAGTTGATCCACATCTTCCATCCGGCGCAGGGAACCACATCTCATCCACAGCTTCATTTTCCCAGCTATCACAGAAGTGCCGTAATATCGCACCGGTAACTTACCGTGTCCTTTAAACACGTACAAGATGTCTTCTCTCATGTCACTCATCGGTCCGCTAACCCAGCTTCGCATGTCGTTCGGTGCGATAGGACAAGGATTTCATTGAATGCACATGAACACAATGCTTCTTCACCCCTTGATTGACCGGCCGTGAGCATCGGTGACCAAAATGACCGCAGCTCTTGGGCTTGACGCCAGGACTCAAGCACCTTGTGCCAAGCGCGCGGTTCTCATATCATGGGCGTAGCGCTTGTTGATCATGGGTATGCTGGTTCATCTCATTTACCATAGGCTCGGCTATTCTGAGTGCGAGGCTACTCAGGTCCCTTGGAAGCCTGATCCATGCGTCCGAGCCCGCTGTCCTGCTGCTAGAAGAGGAGCATCTGTGATACATTCACTTCTGGTGGAACCCTTCTTCAATTCAAAGTCCATTCCGCCATTAGCATGCGGTTGATTAATTCGCGTACCTCGCATTTAACGATGACGGAATGTCATTTTATCTGCGAACCAAGTGGTGTTACCGGTTCGGATCGAATGATCGTAGAACTAAGGGCATATATTCAACATCTTTTGACGTTATGGATAATTATACGTGTCGCTGTCTATCACACGCACCGACGCTTATCTCCACACCCCGAATCGGACATCAACATCAATATCGCGCCCTGGGTTATGTTACCCCACTCCGTCGCCCCGCCCCGACTCGCAAACCACTTGGTATCTGCCATTCATGGCAACTTCATGATCAACATGGTTTGTTTTCATCTAAAGCTTGATGCCGGGGACGGTGTTTAGTCTCGATCAGCCACCTGCCATCCGCTCCGGAGCAATCACAGATTTTCGACCTACGAAAATTGAATGACCTCATGTCATTCGTCGGAACAATTAAAGCAATATTGTTATGTCTTCACTCCCTGTTCGCATTTTTGAAGGAGCCTTTCGCCCCGAGTCATCCGCCAGTACCCCAGATGACCTTGAGTTAACAGCTCTCGGACCGGAATGTCTATTTTATGAACAAAGGAGTACCCTTCTCAGTATCAGGCCATTCTGTGTCTCCGGGAGGCTAACCGAAAGCGGTTTCAAGGTTCACATCCGCTCATCCTGACAATTGAGAACCGCTATTCATCACGGATCACGTATAAGCATTTTGGCTTTCTCTCAAGTCAATTGGCGAGTCTCATTCATGTTGCCGTTTCTGCATACTCGCACTTGTACCACCTGACCCATACCAGTTTACCGCTACTACTCAATTTCCGTGACGAGTCCAACATCGTTGGATCCATGGAACCGTAATGTGTAATCGGACCGTCTTGAGGTTCAGTGTGGTATCGAGATTCGAGGAAGACTCACGGGCTGGTAATCAAAGCTCGGAGGGAGTAGAATATGAGCTTGATTACGAACTTCGAAAACGTTAGCAAGTTTATAGAGCTTTTGCGACATACCAAAATAACCCCAATCGCTAATGGGCAAGAAACGGTCACACCGGCAGGATAATCGACGCATGACGTCATGAAACTTGTCCGCATTCTTAAATTGCTGTGTAAGAGCTGAATTCGGTGGTGGTGTTCAGGCCCAGGGCATGAGCATTTTGTTCAATACACTGTCTTTCATAGAATAGACACACAATAAGTACACGGCATTAGTTTTGGAGTTTTTAGGGCGAGAAGGAGGATGAGACGGGTGGCCAGCATCTGAACGTCAGTTTTTTCACTTGCGATGTATCTTCGTGTCACATCATTCACTTATCTGCATTATCAAGTCCTCGCAGTCAAGGATAGTCTATTGCTTATCCCAGGCTCACGCTGTCCTCTGAGCGATATAGAGCACCATTCATTTTTCAATCCCTGTGAACATGTGGAAGTGAGACGTTTTACCTGTACTTTCTAAAACTCTAGGGACGCACAACGCCATTTGCACGAACGAACTACCTCCGTCAAGCTGTTCATTCCATCTCCTCCTCGATATCATCGACAGGGGAGTCCAATGCCAGCAAAAGGTAGTAGGAGATATTGCTGCGTGTGATTGACGAGCGTCTCCGAGCATGGATGGCGAATGGGTCAAAGTAGTCCTCTAGATCGTCGAATTCGTTGTCGTGAGTAACTGAGTCACTGAATTCCCGTCGTACATCATGATTAGGTATATTTGATAGGGAGATTGATATGTAGGGCGCTGAGACGATAGGGAAGGGACGATAACACGGGTCGTGCATGTCACCTTGATCATTGATGGTTAGTGTAGACACGAGGATAACTCGGACTCTGGCTAGCATAAGTGGCGGAAAATATGAAGAATCAAGGATGTGGGAAGCATCTGAGTGGTTTGTACTTGAGAACCGCATGGCATGTCTGTTTGTTGTTCTGTAGTCAAAACATGAAATAATTTATCTTGCAGTGGACGAAAGCAGAAAAGTCAGACACGTGATTTAGATCAGTCTAGACCTCCTCACAGCCACTGGCACAAGTTCAACTGTTTCTCCTCACAGTGATTTGACTCCGACGGACATCTTGCCACCAAGACGTTTCTCCTTAGCTCTCATACATTGCATACGGCGACGCTGATTTCAAATATTTCCTGGGGCAAACCTCTCATCGACTGCGTCACAGAAATTAGTCGCGAGCAAGAGCAGACTAACTAACTGATTCCTGCTATTCGCACGCTGTAACCCTCAAGTACCATCGATGACCACCAGCCTTTCAATGTGCCAACATTTTCAAACGTCGACTTGAAGTCTTGAGCTCCTGGTCGTATGACCTTACAATAAGACTGGCATAATTCAAGCGCGGCTGGCCATCACAAACACTGTGTATCATCACATCCGACTCAACTGAACCGGGAAACGACGGCTGAACCATGTTTACGATTCAGCTGCGGCACAATGCCATTCAAACGGCTGCCTGCCCGCTCGATTCCCTGCCAAGAAGTCCTTGGACTGTCTTAGCTACTTGAATAGCTTTGGTTCTCTCTCCCAGCCTCAAGGCCAGAGCGTTCTTCCGACTAACCGGCTGCTCTCCTCCATTGAATGCAGTGTGTTGTAACAAGGCACCTTTCTCAGCTTGAAGTTTCCAGATACCTCTCACAGCTGGCCGTAATCCAGCCGTTCTATCCTGAACCTGGCCGGTTTTGGTGTGCCGCCTGATGCAGCTCCAATTCCAAGGCCCTCGCATTCAGATCGATAGTAACAATGGAAGCTCTCCTTGACAATGGATTTAGTCTAATTGTTTAGCAACGAAAGGCAGCCTGAGACGTTCAATACTCCCTCTCCAGCAAACTCGGTGGGTTTCCAACAATGGATTGACCAGCTGATCTCAAATTCTGGGACAGTGTTCTGCTTCAAGGAGTGAGTCGCAGTTTCGTGGTTGGCCCTTCTTATGGCTGAGTATTCCGAACTGAATCAGTTTCTTTCCTTGAGAGCTTGGCTCGTCCAAGCATACAAGAAGTATCGATACCGAATGGAGCAAAACGGTACAAGAACGCTCACAATCTCGGCTACTATTTGAGATGCCTTTCGAAGGTGACTTTCTGTGGGGCTCCCGTAGCAGAAACTAATAATTCGCTATAGGAACACTCAGATATTAAGGCCGATGTAACCGTATACACCATTTTTATCGCCATTTGAACGCATATATGCCCCTAGAATTCTTCTCAGGTCTTTTCGGCCCGTCTTCTACTTGGTGTCGATGCAGCCCGCTCTTGGTACTTAGTATGACAAACTTGGTTGTTACGTGCACCTTAGTATCCACCTAGCCGCATATATGCGTCGTCCTACTTTTTCCCGCTAATGCATATGCATTCGCCCACCTTACCGAGACCCCAATTCGGTAATACGCGCAAAAACGGCAGTCTCGCTCTCAATCTGCTGTATATCCTGGAGGCTCTCTTTCGTGCAAGTATAGCGTTCGATGGAGCATAACGAGGAAGTGCGGGTTGGATGGCCTCTAGCATGTGGATTCGTTTCTATGTCGACTTGGCTGCCAAGAAGTTGCCAGTGTGCGATCACACTGGCATAAAGTGCTATCCGTTCTTCGAATTTTCCTTATCGGCAACGCGAGCTGAAAATTCTGCTTATGAATTCCCACGATACACGATACAGGATGCTACTGCCGCGCATATTTTATATATGGTGACAACTGGGGATTAACCATGTGGGGTGCGCTGCTACGAGTGATGAGTTTAGTCTGCTACTAAGCAACAAGCATCCATGGGAATATTGCCACGCGCTAGTCTCACTTCTCAATGATACCACCGTGTATCAGGTCAGTTCGCTATAATACATCGCGCAATTAAAACGAATCTAGAGCGATGCTTCATATTTTCTCATTCCCCGATTGTCGGCAAATAGTTTATGGGCCGTGATTTCATCTGTCCACTACACGATAAACACTTCTTCTCCCCACACTTCCAACCGCTCCGTTCTATTCTCAAATGCCAGCGAACCAGCTAGAAGGTTTGTCAGGCATTTTGCATTTCAGACTAGAAGTTTCCAATCACTGACAATCAAGCCGTAGACGCGCTGGGAAGAGATTCGGCCACTAGAAGCCACAATTACCGTGTATCAAGCTACTAGTACAAGTAACGTTTTTTTTGATACGAAACTCATCACGCTTCTTCGTGTATGCCTGCTCGCCGACCGGCCAACAATCAACTCACCGGGATGCTGGCTGCATTGAGTCCTAGCCTTCCCCTAGCACATGCTCCCGAAGTCTCTAATCCGTTCCGATCGCTGAGGACAGCTTTGCTTCTCATCAGGCCAGAAGGCAAGCATTTTGCAGACCACCCCACCCTCCCCCACGCCAACGAAGCTAACCAATCACATCTGGAAAAATGGGAAAGCTGGAGCTCGACAGAACTTGACCTCTATCCGTCCGATCCGCAACCAAACCACGACGAACCCTCTCATCTCACTACCAAGTGGTGAGTAAGCTCTAACCACTCCACGGGCCACGGAAAAGAGCGGAACCCAAGATAATCTTCCATCTTCCTGCTCTGCCGCGCGCTTCGGATGGGCCGTGGCTGCCCACCCATCCACACATCCGGATTGGACATCCGTATTCCGATTTTGACCTTGACCTTGTCCTGGGGTAAGGGGAGGAACACGCGACTGGTGATTGTCTTCCACATACCGTGCATGACGGACGAGCTGGCTCGTTGATTGATGTTCTTCTCGCAGGCAAGACGAGGTCGGGCCTGTATGTTCTCCGATGACTCAGAGCCTGATGATATCGCACCTATCATCCGTTTATATCCGGCACTTATGATGGCCGTATCCTCCCAGCATCCCACAATATGCTTGTCTCCACCGGGAAGCTCGCATCGAAGTAACCTCTTTTCTTGCCTTTCGGAGCATTGACCCCAGGCTTAATCATCAGCCTGACAAACCCCTTGGTGGTCGCTCAAAGCCACGGATTCCCAAGATCGGCGCGCCCCGCCACTGGGAGCTAATTTTGGCGTTTCGGTAATCCAAAAATAACCTTCTCATTGCTAATCACTCGCGCTCGAAACGCCTTTGTCATTCATAATTCATTCACGACATCTTAGCGACCTCAGTCATCCCCACTGATTAAGATCCCCCGAGTCGACATATCTCGGAGCCGCTGCTATCTCGAAGACGAATTAGGATAATGGTATGGGTCCACAGCCATACGGAAGTTCCCGTTGGTGACTCGGGAGTCTACCCCAGCCTCAAAGCGTCGTGACGTGATGTCCATGTCAGCCCTCACTTTAGGTTAGCCGGACGTGGACGGATCCCGAGTCACAGTGCCGATCAGGCCCCAGGGCGTGTTCGCTTGGGGGTAACAGTGAAGACTAAGCACCACTAAGCATTTCAACACCTCCGAGATTCAAAGCGCGTACAGGAAACCGTTCCGTAACCCACGACCCAGTACAAGTCTGTCGCAGAAAAATGTCATCGTCGTCACTAGAACTCTAAATATTCTAAAATCGACGTGGCTTCAGTTTTGAGCCGCACCATACTTGTAATGACATCATCAGCAGAGCATAAACGCAAATCTGATATCATATCTGCGTCACGGATAGCTGGAGTATCCTGGCACAACCTTTGACGAGAGTGTCTAATTTTTCACTAAATAAGCTGTGTGGGCACCACCATCCCACAGAGGCGCTATTACATTAGTTGCGAAAGCACCACTCGAATGTGAACGAGGGAGACACAACTCAATTGCCAACAACACCTCGAACTCGAACCGAGCCACACGTACACCGCAGCTGTAGTGGGTGGGTTCTTTGTCTGTGAACAGTAAGACGACAGTGGACACGCGGTCTCACTCCGGATTTCATGTCCCACGAGCCTTCGAGCCTTTCTTTGTTTCTACGAATGCACATTGCACGCGTTATCAACGCTATCGAGCCTTTCTTTGTTCGGACTCCTGATCGAAGAAAGGCTCCTCCTACTCGGTGATCGATCTGTGCCCTGGAATGCGGGGGATCACCCCGCCTGTCCTGCCGAACAAAGGCTGTAGAAATGCAATTCCTTCCTCAAGAGACTCGGAAGTGATGCTTGCGGTGACGCTGTATGTGTGCAGTGTCCAGCTCCGTGGAAGGACGGCTATCTGACGCTCACAGCGATGACATAGCTGTAAGGTGTACCACCCCGTCGGGTCATCGTGATTACGATGCGAGGCCTTCCCGGCGGTTAGATAACGAATCGATCGCCCCGCCCCAGTGAGGCTTTAATGACCGGCCCTCAGATAAGAACCCCACCCACCATCCATCCATCATTCGTGATCTGAGAACTTCAAATCGACCTCGATGCACACACGATGGAGGGTCCCCATCTCGCAGGCAGACGAACTGAGACCGCAGCCTCTGTTCAGAACCAACGATCACATGATGGTCTCAACAGCACTACCGCACGTCTTGGGTGGCTGGGGGCGGATCCTGTTATCGCCCACTGTATTCTATCATGGTATGCCATTATCCGCATGTTATTCCTTGTTCCGGAGGCAGTGGGTGTCGCAGCGAGCCACCCATATAATTCTGTGCGTTCTCTGGCGTCCGAGTCCGAATCAGCTGGACACACCACGTTTAGACAGTCTGGAAACGAGGCTGCTTATCGTGCAGCACCTGCGTACACCAAGACCCGAGTCTGGGATTCTGAACTTGGCGTGTTTCGAGAACGATGTTCTTGGGGTGCGTACTTGGTGCTTGTGCTGTGATGCCTCGTCTCTTGTGCGTGTTCTAATCAGGTCGAATCCTGATTCCTATCGTCCTCGAGGGAGTTTATGAAATTTACCTTTTGCGAACGATGGATCCAGGATGATAAGATGCTCATAACAAGAGGATCTTCCGATGACGCGATGAGATATGCAGGGTTATCTGCGGATGGTACTACTGATAATAAATGGTCATGGAATGCATTCATCGAAAGGTTCCTACTCCGCCCCGCTGACTTCATTTCCGTGGTACGTTGAACAAACTCAGGCTTTGCCTGAGGTTATCGCATCCCTGATGCTCTAGCGAGATTTGCACGGGCCGGTTACCTCCAGCGCGCGGGAGGCTCATTTCCGAAATATACTCTTCTTCTGGAATAAGGTGAGGAGGTCCCGGCCACCCTCTTCTGCGCCACGCGTGCGAAGACTTGCCTTGGCGATGTCGTTCGTCTCTCGCTCGTCTCCATTTCGTGGCTCCTTCTTCGGGTGTCAGGAAATTGGGACGCAGTTCGCAAGGGGTTCATTTCCGTGCATTTACTTTGGATGTAGGCTGGCTACCTCCCTCCCTACGTACCCCTCTTGAGGGTCGCGCCTCTAGTCGGACATCCACGGGGATTCCGCAGGGATCAAAGTTATCAGATTCACATGCTGCGCCTTTAGATGGCAATTTGTGGGGAGGAGACGTGTAGTATTGATGTTACTCGAGCTCGTGCAGGGACGATACGAATCGGAACTAGCTATTATCTACATGATCCATATCGTAGTATGTCTCTACGGTGATACTTGGGGTAACCTCTCCAAGTTATGCGGCGTATTCCCGGAATGGAAAGTTGAGGTGCAGGGCAGATGCCGGCTCGCATTTCTCGGAGGCCAAAGGAGGTCATGTTATGTGCGAGAAAGTTCTAGGGGAACGGGAGGGGGAGGAGGATAAGGGACAAGTTCATTCCGAGCAACTCGCGGAGACCGAGAATGCAATAATAAAGCAGGTTAAATATAAGACATGGGAGTCCGCTCGAGGGCGCCCGGAATGGATATGTTCCAAGGACGGGAGAAATACAGGGACAGTGAATCGGAAGAGGTGAGAGCCTCGGAAAGAGGTGGACCGCGGCAAGGCTTGGGGCTGGCAGGACGGATGATATGATAAGATGGATGGATTGAGGCTGCTGGAGTGAGATCACAGGCCGGTGATGAGTCATGGAAGTCAGCTCGGCAAGCATGAGGCAGACACGGGTGGTCGATAATCGGAAGATGTCTAAGGCGAACCGGTTCGGCTCGCGGATAACGGAGATAGATTACGCGATTGGTTACACAGCAGATGGTGTATGACTCCGGCTCAACCGCAGACTGCTCTTTCATCCCTTTCTATATAAGACCGGCTGCTCTTCCCCTGATGCCCCAACCGCTGTCCCCCGACATTACAAGACATGCACCAGTCTGCAAAGCGTGCAGAGGCCTCCCGCCTCCTCGACCCGTCCTACTACTCGTCTACGCACAACTACCAGCCCCGCGTCTACATCGACCGCAAGGGCAACATGCACGACCCAGACTACCGCCACTTCCCCGTCCTCTCCTCGTCCCCTGCATCCTCCTCCTCCAGCTCCCCCATCTCGCGCCGCGCCACCCGGCCCCAGTGGGAGAGCGGCTACACGTACGAGAGCGCCATCCCCGACGACGACGACATCCAGGGCGACTATTACGACCCCTTCTCCAACTACGCGCTCCGCCGCTCGTCGTCCCTCACGCGTCCCACCACGCCCTACTACCCCTCCTCGTCCCCCGTCTCAGACTATGAGTCGCCCTTTGACGACCCAGAGGAGAAGCCGTGCAGCGTGATCACAAAGGCCTTCCGTCCGCGCAAGTGTCGCGAGAAGCGCCGCGCGTCTCTGGACTCTACGGTGGAAGAGTCCTACTACCCCGAGCCAGTCCCAGAGCTGGAAGATGATGATGATGAAGAGGAGGAGCACCACCAGAAGCAGGAGCGCCCCGCTCCCACATGCTCAGAGGCGATGAAGAAGCAGTGGCAGTCCATATCGCTCACAGTCAGCTTTGGGGTTTTCAGAGCAAGGCGGAGGATGAGAAGGGTGCTCAGTCGATGATCTGCTGAGTTTGCCTTTTCTCTTTTGCATTTTACCCATCATACCCCGCATTCTCTGTACACCTTCGCATCGCATCAACCATCACATCTGTATCGTTTACTTTTCGCACTTTGGATACCTTTTTTTCGCCTTTCATGCATCCGCTTATATTTCATATGTGTATCTTTACTTTTTACATACGCCTAGTCTCGAATGACATCCATTAAACACTATCCGCTGGCGTGATCTCTGAGACTCTCATCCAACCGCCCACTCAATGACTAACGGCATACCCGTTTATCCCGATATGTCCCATGTCTTCCAAGTTCCCGCATCCTCATACGAAATACATTCCCAATATAGTCTTCCACTCAAGTGCGACACTTGCGCGTGTTCAATCGGCTGAATATACGTGGCGCGGATGTATTCCCCAGGTGCTATTCTTTGACGAGGTATCCCCTTCCGTACGCAATGCGGAGAATTGACGTCCATGCAGCTTCTGCTTTATCGCGCGATAATCTGGGACAATGCCTCGCGTCCATGAAATCCGCGCAATGTGCACAAGAGTTTGATGACGGATATATTACTTGTAAGCAAAGAGCCATGATCGGCCGATGCACTTGCCGATTGTGTCGTACGACGGTATCCTGGTAGCTACAGTCGACTCTGTCTTAACCCATAGCAGTCGGTGGAACACCAAAGCTATGGTTTACAGTGATGTCAGTAAAAGGATGTATATATCTATCATTTAGAACCATGGCGACTATTGGTAAAGGAAATAATCAGTAATGGTCAATTCCATAGATTGAAACTCTTCTAGGTGTGTCTGACAACCAAAAAGGCTTGCGAGAACTGTCTCAAGTTCGCAGGCCAATGACTTATGTTTTTACTTGCTCCCCAAGCCCTGCGAGTGGCCATCGTGCGATAATCCATGATCGGCCGATGCACTTGCTGAAACTGTCGTACCACCGTATCCTAGTAGCTAATCAGGTTCTCAGCAATGAGGCATCGTCATGCCGTCGAGTCAAAGGTCGCAAGTTCTCTTCTCTTCATAATAATATGTTCCCTAGTCAATAGTCGCCCAACTCGGTGGCCATCAAGAATAATGTGAGCCTGTCTTCGAATCCAAATGTATTAGCGAGCGGTAGCACTAATTGACTGACTGGCATTCATTCTCATGATCACTCCCCGCTTGATATATATTTCCTGCTCAAATAGGAATTCGCATGCCGAACGCTTTGCCGGCCCCTTCCGAGACGGCTTGCCGCGACCTGGAACGCGCATGCATACAAAATACTTGCACGCGCACTGTGCGGCGTATACAATAGCGAAATGCTCATTCAGACCCTTCGTGCACGTTGCAGGTGCGTACGTACCTAAGGGTGCATCTACGCGTGCGGAGTGCCTTACTCGATACCGCAAATCAAGATGAAACCGAACTGTGTGTGAAGCCCTCCCTTTGGAGGCTACACGCACGCCCTGCGGATCCAATGATGATCTCTTCTTCCAAGTGCCAAGTGCCACGGAAATCGTGCAGTGGCGTAGATGCTCGTGTGCTTTCAGAATGAACACAATAACGCATACGCATATATTGCAGGCCCGAAAAGTGGTACATACTACAATACCAGTCGGTTCAGTTGATCCGCACCATTTAGTTTAATGAGGAGGAGATTTGATACACATACTCCCTTCCGGAGAAACGGAGCTGCCTTTTCCTGCGGATCGTGCCTTTTTGTCCAGATAATTGAGGGACTCAAGTCCGGTCCGCTCGCGGACCCCCGATGAGTGAAATGAATGCATTCAGTACCATCGGAGGTTTTGCGGATCGTTCGGAGAGACTCGCGGGAAGGGCAGGGAGGTGTCATAATCACAGTGGCTTAATGGTCCCGGGGCGCACTATAGTGAACGTCCAAAGAACATTCAGCTATTCAGTTTCTCGTAGACATGATGACTCCGGAGTGCGCATGATCGAGATGAGATTGAAATTTGACGACATCCTCGAAATCAAGCCAGACAAACCAGGGTCGTAATGAACATCAGATGTGGGGTAGCTGCGAGTCGGGACGGGGCGACGGATCGAGGTAAGATAACCCGGAGTGCGATATTGATGTTGATGTCCGATTCGGGTTATGCAGATGAAGGTTGGTGATTAGCAGCGACGAACTGATAATTAATTACATCAAGCGAGGTCGAATAATCTGTGTCGTTCGGTACCGTTCTGCATCCCAAAAGGGCACAATTAGGTCTGCAAGCCTTCACGGTGGCTACTGGGTATGACCTTCCCTAATCGTATGAATCAGCCGGACGATATACATGAGGAAGGCCCAGTACCACAGGTGCCTATTTGCTCTTCTCCTAGCAGCGGCGGCGGGAGTGCCGCAGTCTCGTTGCGCCTTCGAAAAGGACCTGAGTGGGGCCTTCACGACCCTCGTAGCCGTTTCCAGATAAGGTCGCTTGGGCGCAGAAGCACAGTAGCAGACGCTCACCGCCGAGTCCGGTATAATCACATGTAGCATCCTATAATCAGCGACGCTGCGCCAATGATATGGAAGCGAAGCCCAATGAGCGCGTATGGCATAGCGCGGTTGATTTCCGACGCCCGAGTTGCTGTGTGCAAGGTTCAAACTTCGAAGCAACGGGCATTTGGGTTGCCGGTGCTCGCGGTTGGACAACCAAGAGATCGATATGGAAAACGTTCATGTAAGTACGTCTGGCACACAGAGTCCGAGACTTGCCATAGGAGATGACGTTGAATGAGCCTGTTAGGCGCAGAAGGATGCTGGCAGGCGCCTACCGCCGGGTTTCTGGTAATTACATACCCTAGACCCTACACAATGATCAGTACGATATGAAAAAGAAGCCAGACATACGCACGAGCTTGATTCCCGGCGTCAAAGCTAGACTCTGAAAGTGAGCACCCTTTTGGTTACCGATGCTCACGGCATGGTTGAGAAGTCCACTCGTGCGAAATCCAGTCGGAGTCTAGCCCTCCGTCAGAAGCGCCTGCTCCATGCTAAGTTAGCCGACAGATGTTTGACAGAGAAGACATATTTCTGTGCGTGCTTCTCGGGTACCAAAGGGCACACGATAAGTGACCGGTGGGAGATAACGGCACTTCTTGGGAGCTGGGAAGATGGGAGTGATGGTCTTGGTGCGATTCGTCCGAATTTCGCGGCAGAGGTTTGGTAGGATGTCGGAGGATATGTTATTTCCGCACTCCTCTAGGGAGCGTGAAGTTCATATCTTGATGATTAGATCAGGTTGGACCATGCTAAGTGGTGAAAAGGTACATACCGTGTATGATGTCAGCTCAATAATCGGACAATCAACAAGATGCCGATAATCGCTGAAATTCACTTCAGATGTCTGGTTATAGCAGCATGGAAGTCACTGACCTAAGAAGCCGACCTCACAACAAGTCTTACTGCCGTCGTCGTCATCGAACTTGATGGTGGAGTCCAGTCCTGTCCACGCGCGCTCACGAAATCTGAAATATCTGCGTCAGCACACACAAACGACCGCCACGGGAGGAACGTACCATTAAGCATCGGACGTTAGCCGTCGTACGTCTCTTGCTGGCCTATCCGACCGTCTGACCTGTCGACGTATTCAGCAATGCACAGAAGCTTGACTAAAAAAGAACAAACCTCACCAGGACTCGAGTCCTACGTGTAATTCTCAGAATCTATCAAGCGAAAAACGTCAGCTACGAAGGAGCCAATAAACGCAATCAAATTTTCTCACCGCCGTCTTCGTCGTTGAACTTGTTGGTGGAGACGACCCACAAGGTCGGCAACGTCACGTCCGTCACACATCATCACAACAACGGCACTGTCCGGTCTAATGTTAACCGGTGCTATCTATATCGACGACGAGAAAACTGGGACACGAGGGAGAGAAATGAAGAGGGCAAGGAGGGCGAGGAGGACAAGTGAGGAGGGGAGGAGGAGAGGAGGGGACGGAACCGGGATGGGATGGGATGGACTCTGAGCAAAGTCCATCCCCACTTTTATATCCGGATAGGACACACGCTTCGCAAGAAAATCAATTCAAACGTCAACAAATCTAGGCTACGGACTTACGTTTGCCATCTTCCTCGCTCCCGATCTGCGGAATGTCCAGCCGTTTTCCAAGGGTCGAAGACTTGTCAATTCAACTGCTTTCTTTTCTTCCCCGTCGTCTCCTCGGTTCAACAGGATTTGAATAGTCGGGTATTCGCTGCCTGAATCACGGAACTTTTAAGAAAAAATGTCCGAGCTGTCGGAGAGGATGAATAGCGTACCGATTCAATACCAGGTTCACTGTACCTGCTTTGAAGCCAACCAGAGTTGTTTAATCCATACTTGTCTCGGAAAATAAGATGAAGACTCTGCTTCAATGTCAAAAATTAAGAAAAATGAAGCAGAAAGCGGGGGAAGAACTCACAAGTATGAGAAACACTACATTTGATGCCAACATGACTTCGCAGGGTCGCTGCTATCGACCCAAATATGGTAAATGAACATCTCTTGTGTGTTAAACTCGTTCTGCGTGAACTACGACGCCATTCAGACAAAATTTGAGATAAAAAAATTCAAAAGTGGACCCACCCTGAATGTGTACGACATCCTAGGCCATCAACAAGTGTTCCAAATACGCTGTAATTCACGGAGGAATCATGATTACACGTTTTGGAGCCGGATATTCTAATCTTCAACGTCAAGCATTGTCGCGGGGACGTTATCTCCGTGTCATCGCTCGAATGTCGGTACGGTGGGCTTAAGGTGTCCCTGATTCCAAGGTACGTCAAAATTCGAGCATGTTGAAATATCGACATTACTCATATTTCTTGTTTACTGTTACGTCCCTGCCATCGTTACTCGGAACGAGCCAAGCGGAATGACACTCTATTATTTTTGAAACACATCCCGTGGTTGCGAAGCTTTGGCCGCCTTGCCAGATGGGTGCCGAGCCTTACTACACATCGCATTCAGACTCTGTGTGCCATAAACCAGGTCGAAAGGAACACGAACCTTCAAGAATTCAATATCAGAACACAAAATAAACTATGTGAGTCATTTTATTCTCGCTGAAAGGCAGGTCCTCAAAGTTCACGCTGTAATTCACGGAGGAATCGTGGTTACTGCATTTGCAGCCGGATATTCGAGTCTTCGATGTCATGCGCTGTTGCGGGGACCATGGCTCCGTGTGATCTCCAGAATGTCGATACCGTGGCCTTAAGACGTCCCTGATTCCGAGGTACGTCAAAAATTCCAGCCTGTTGAATTATCGAAGTTACTCACATTTCTTGTTTGTCGTTACGTCCCTGCCATCGCTACTCGGAGCGAGCCAAGCGGCGTGACATCCGATGATTTTTGAAACACATCCGACCGGTGCGAAGCTTTGGTCGCCCTGCCAGACGAGTACTGAGTCATCCTCCACCTTGCATTCAGACTCTAAGCACTATAAATGAGGTCGAAAGGAACACAAACCTTCACTAATTCAATATCGGAACACAAACTAAAGTTTGTGAGTTCTTTTTGCCTTGTTGAATGGCAAAGGACATACCTAGTCCTCAAAATTCGTCGCATAATTGAATCCTGTCAAAAAACACGATGCACGATGCCCTAAAATAGAGGAAAATCAGGGTCTATTCATGCATACGTCATTCTATGAGGACTTACCGTGCTGCAGAGACGACGAATCGCACGGGACAGCTATCTCCCGGCAGCGTTCAGCCTAATCAAACACGCCACAACATGTCACCCTCCTTCAGTCCAGAGCACCCAAAAAATAGAAGATACATGAATATTATTCCATATCAAAGGTAATTCACATACCGTTGCTGCGAGGAAAACTGAAACTGTTGAGTGCTTTGACAGGAATGAGTTGTTTCGGCAGCACTTATGGAATATCCGAGGTAATTCAAAATCATGACAGCAATCCTAGATCGTACGAGAAGTGAAGGTAACGAGGTATTACGCGGAAGAGGGGAGATATCGCCTGAGCGTGCTATGAGGGTAAGAAGAAGGATACGAGGCGCCTATCTCAAGATGCGTAAGGCACATGGCACGAGGTAAATCCTTCTTTGATCGCACACTCGTCTCACACCCATCTTCAAGCACTAACTCTCTATATTCCCTCAAAGCTTCAAAGACGCAAACGACGATTCTCCTGCAAATCAGCGAGCAAACTTCCACATTTCGGCTGACTCGGTTTTCGCCCGGTTACCCGCCGCACATGTCAAGGCAGTACAGTACGTACCTCGGCCGCTGTCATGCAAATCCAGACTGTGAGTCTTCTGACTCGGTTAGTTTTTTTCAGTATTTCATTCCTGTACACGGCATTGAGTTCTTTACAGATTGTCGTAGTTCTGGGACGTGTTTCTGCGTAGAATACAGGTGTACAATGTCAAGTAGGGAAGACATCAAGTAGATATGCTGCCGATGTTGGAAGAAGTATCCATTTGGACCGAATTTGAGTAGAGAATTCAGATAGGATCTGGAAACGAGGTTCGTCTCATCCACTATTTGGGTTTGACGAGCTCTTTCTAATCTTTTCGATCTAAAATGTACAGAAAATCAATATTATCCGTACCCTACTGTTTATCGTTTGTCCTACTCGCTACTAAATCCGATGTAAATCAAAAAACTAGATTATTATGGCTACTTCAAGTCCATATCCATCAGAGTCAAGTGCAACGTTTCCGTCAGTGTACGCTATCTCAAATTTACCCCGCTTTCTCGTTACCCATACCCCCTTAGATTTCGCCGTAAATCTAGTGAGATTCGATAAGGCACAACATCAAATACGCAGTAGTATGAACACTCACAAGGATCTCTGAATTGAAAATTGACGAGGTCGCCGTCCTTTTGTTCTGGATACATAAGCTAAGTTTCTAGCCACGAAAGAATGGTTTTCAAACTCACTTTGCGGCTAGGTACTTGCTCCACTCACTCCTGGGGGAATTCCAATGACAGGAGACCAGAAAGCGATGAGTAGTAACTGCCTGCGACTTGGGATTTGAAGGCCTGCTGGATGGGCTCATTAGCGAGTCCATAAACGCGCATGAAAATCAGCACTCACCGGCAGTTACAGGTTCGAATTTGGTGCCAGTACAATATCTATATTCGCGTTAATGTTCAGGCTCTTTTCTTCTGATCTAGAACATCAATACAGTATCTATAAATTTCGACATTATGGAGGAGATGAATAACCGACCACGACTCGGGCTCGGATGCCCTGCTGATGGGAAATCCAGTGAGCTAATCGGCACTGATGCGTAATGAAATTTGCGACTCACATTTTTCTGTCAGAAATTTATTTCCACCTTTGCGCCCTCTTGACATCGCGAGCAGCTGGTCAGCATCGTGAGACCCCCCAGTCAATGCATGTCCCCGACAATTCCCCCGTCATGCTGATACCCCCACAGAAAGACTTGTACTCGGGTGTGTGGCTTCAAAGTTGGAATCTGGTGAGTATGCAGCAGTTGTGAAAAATAGGAAACTCACCAGTGATCTTTCCCCTTACATCATAGGCTGACTCTTAGGAGAATTATCAGATGTCACGGCTGGCAAGAGATAAAACCATATACAAGATACACTTCATGGCCTGGCAGCGACAACCAATGACTACCAGACTGTCAGAAAACATGGTAAAATGCAAGCTTGAAGAATCAGGATCAGGTTTCACTGTGCGTACATCTGGATTGAAGATGGGGAGGAAGATTTGGGGACACCGTTGTAGTAGAGTTGCATTGACATCCGAGGAGAGAATTTTTTGTGTTTGTTTGTCTTGTAGCTTGTTTGCATTGTCAAGTACTTTGCAACATTGACAGCTGTGGTAACGCTTGCATCAAGAATCTGGCGCCGCACAACTGAATAAGGACCTGAGCTTATTTTGTATGAGGAGTAGAATTTTCGTAAGATCTTCTTGAGTCCTTCTCTTCTGAGTGAATTGAGAAACAGTGGAACTGAATTTACTCTTGAGGAAATTGAAAACTTGAGGGATAAAGAATTCAGACTGGGCATCATGTTGTCCTGCTTGCATCGGAAAAATTTAGCTTGTTCACAGACAAAATATCTTTCCAAGGACACAGCAATGCTGGAAATCAGCCTTGCTGGATCCTTGGAAAATATTCCATCTGTGAAGCGAGGAAGAGAAAGAAGAAAATTACTGATGGAATTTGCGGTGACAGAAATTTGAAACAGAAATATTCCGAGGCCGAAGATGCAGGTACCGCGTTCAATGCTCGTGATCTTGTTGATGCAGACTGTGTATACCTGTTTTGTTGATTATTCTTGGCAGGTGCGGGATTATCTCTTATACTCTTACCTTCATGCTGAATCCCCAAATATCCCATCCCTCCCTTCTCCCTCCTCCCTCAGCCTTCCGGACTTTATAACGGTGATAAGACACCGTTCTCATACCCCTCCATCTTTTCCTACCCAACGTGGACGGTCGTTGTAGGTTATGAGCAACGTTTGGTGTTGATGTCTATATTGGGATGGCCCCCGTAATCGGCGTCGCGCGCGCGCCTCTTGCTCTTTCACCATTATCATCTTGAATGGGCTCTCCATTTATTCCTTCATTTTTGGTCTCGATCCTTTTTGATAGGTGCCTTGCCCCCATTCTCGGATCACATAGGCTTAAAATTACTCAAGGTACGTGTTTCGCTATCAGGTTTAATTCCACCGACCCTTCTAGTCGCCAGAAGTGATACGGGCTCGTTGTAAGTTTATTTTTTCTTCCGTATTAGCATGGATTTGCTGACGGCTGTAGAACTTATTTTTTCTGGGATCCAAGCCCCGTGGCGAGCGCAACTCTGGCTCGCCAATCAATATTACCGTGCTCCATGAAAGTGCGAACAGTGTCAGCGGTCTAGTGCAAAGTACGATGTTCACAGGTGAGTTTATAGTTCGTTGTGCATGTCTTCACCCCTGATAACGTGTAGGGATAGCTCTCATAGGTGTTCCATTACGCCGAGGCAACGTATCGTGTCCGGTGAACATAGTGAGTATATTCATACCTTAGCCGTTATGCTGACTTGTCTCCTTTTAGCCTAGGTAGGGTATCTAATGCTCTCGTCACGGAGATTCACTCCAAGACAATATATCGTCGTCCATAGAGGACTGTAAGTCCGTCTGACATTTTTGTTAATCTTGACTGATGTTATCTCAGTCACGGCTTCGTATGTGGGGTCCCACCACCCATTTTTACCTCAAGACGACGTATCGCCGTCCGACGAGCATGGTAGTCTTGCTTGGTTTTCACTCTCTGTTGGTCTTGACTCACACTATCCTAGGCACTGAAATTTGCTCCGAGACGACGTATCGTCGTCCGGAGAGCCTGGTAAGTCCGTTTGATCCTTACTATCAATTTTTACTTATCATCCTCCTTTTATATTGTCTCAGGCACTGCAGAAAGTCCCATCGGCACGCGATCTTGGCCTGAGACGACAGATCACCGTCCGGCGAGCTGCCTTGGGGCACGCGGCGAAGCGACACAGTGCCAGCATCGTGTTTCTGGATATTGGGTAAGCAGAGTTTGTTGAATGAGTGTATCACATACTAATATCTTCATTGAAAGGTCTTCTACCTGCCCGAAGCATCTGAACATCGCAAGACCTCAAGTCTACCCCGAAATTGCCGTGAGACGACGTATCGCGGTCCGGCGAGCAGGTGAGTGCATCTGTATCTCAGTTGCAATGGATAGTGATCTTATCCCGATCCAGATATGGCATGTAATGCTGTCGTCGCCGAGGATTACTTCAAGGTGATGTGTCGTCCGGGGATCACCGTAAGTCGATTTGTTCCTTAGTATTCATTTTGACTTATCCTTTTCCAGTTGAGATTGTGTCGTAAATTGCGGCACGACCCCTCGGGACGAGATTTTGTCCTGAGACGATGTATCGTCGTCCGGCGAGCATGGTAAGCTCATCATGCAGTTGCGGCTTGTCTTGACTCATCTATTTTTGGTTGACGTAGTGTTCCCGGCACGGATATTTGCTCCAAGACAACGTATTGTGCAGTATAGGTGCGTCTTTCCCTACCTATTCGGGTTGACCAAGAGTTTTTTAGTGTATCTTGTACCCGTAAGCAGCCAGTTCTCTTAGGGCGGAATTTTGACTGGAGACGATGTATCGTCGTCCAGTGAGGATGGTAAGTTCTGTCGCTCGCTGTTTATCTTTAAATTTACTCATCAATCTGCAGTGGAAATAATCTCGGCACCTAATTTTGCCCCAAGACGACGGCGAGCGAGGTTATGAGAGCGCATGGTAAGTCTGTTGTTCGGATGTTTTAGCCATTTGTCTGAGTTGTTTTGGCTTAGCTTTGATGCCGAAATTTGCAAGACTCATGCCTTGCAGAGCGACACGGATCCGCTAGTAGTGTAAGTCTTCACCTTGATGGTTCTCGTCAAATCTGACGTGTTTTGGACAGGGAATAAGTGTTTTTTATGGACAAACTGACAGAATCCGTGTCTGCGAGCTGCGGGGTTGACTTGAAGTGCCGTTTTCGAAAATCTAGTAGCCAGACTTGAAATTCTACTGACCTCTGCAGGATGTCGAAAATTGATTTTTTGTACTTGGGAGGAGGGGAGCCAGGGAATGATGGTGGGGTCCTTGTATTGTGAATAGCCGTCTTGGGCAAGTCCCAGGGCGGTTATTTTTTTTTTTGACCCTGTGGAAGGGGATTGGGATTGTGTAGTTATGTTCGAAGGAGTAGATTACGTAATCAAAGTCGCAGGACTTGGCTCTGAACCACGCACACGAGAGTTTCGTAGGCGTGTGAGCGGCCCAAATTCTACCAAATAGCCATTCTCAGCCTGCACTCGAGGTCCTGACATGCGCAGCAGCGGCGCAACACTCCATCACTTGCTCGCTATGGCAAGTCGGCCTCCGCCCACAACCACCACCAGCAGACTGCTCTTTCAACCCTTTCTATATAAGACCGGCTGCTCTTCCCCTGATGCCCCAACCGCTGTCCCCCGACATTACAAGACATGCACCAGTCTGCAAAGCGTGCAGAGGCCTCCCGCCTCCTCGATCCGTCCTACTACTCCTCCACGCACAACTACCAGCCCCGCGTCTACATCGACCGCAAGGGCAACATGCATGACCCAGACTACCGCCACTTCCCCGTCCTCTCCTCGTCCCCTGCCTCCAGCTCCTCCAACTCCCCCATCTCGCGCCGCGCCACCCGGCCCCAGTGGGAGAGCGGCTACACGTACGAGAGCGCCATCCCCGACGACGACGACATCCAGGGCGACTACTACGACCCCTTCTCCAACTACGCGCTCCGCCGCTCGTCGTCTCTCACGCGTCCCACCACGCCCTACTACCCCTCCTCCTCCCCCGTCTCAGACTATGAGTCGCCCTTTGACGACCCAGAGGAGAAGCCGTGCAGCGCGATCACAAAGGCCTTCCGTCCGCGCAAGTGTCGCGAGAAGCGCCGCGCGTCTCTGGACTCTACGGTGGAAGAGTCCTACTACCCCGAGCCAGTCCCAGAGCTGGAAGATGATGATGATGAAGAGGAGGAGCACCACCAGAAGCAGGAGCGCCCCGCTCCCACATGCTCAGAGGCGATGAAGAAGCAGTGGCAGTCCATATCGCTCACAGTCAGCTTTGGGGTTTTCAGAGCAAGGCGGAGGATGAGAAGGGTGCTCAGTCGATGATCTGCTGAGTTTGCCTTTTCTCTTTTGCATTTTACCCATCATACCCCGCATTCTCTGTACACCTTCGCATCGCATCAACCATCACATCTGTATCGTTTACTTTTCGCACTTTGGATACCTTTTTTTCGCCTTTCATGCATCCGCTTATATTTCATATGTGTATCTTTACTTTTTACATACGCCTAGTCTCGAATGACATCCATTAAACACTATCCGCTGGCGTGATCTCTGAGACTCTCATCCAACCGCCCACTCAATGACTAACGGCATACCCGTTTATCCCGATATGTCCCATGTCTTCCAAGTTCCCGCATCCTCATACGAAATACATTCCCAATATAGTCTTCCACTCAAGTGCGACACTTGCGCGTGTTCAATCGGCTGAATATACGTGGCGCGGATGTATTCCCCAGGTGCTATTCTTTGACGAGGTATCCCCTTCCGTACGCAATGCGGAGAATTGACGTCCATGCAGCTTCTGCTTTATCGCGCGATAATCTGGGACAATGCCTCGCGTCCATGAAATCCGCGCAATGTGCACAAGAGTTTGATGACGGATATATTACTTGTAAGCAAAGAGCCATGATCGGCCGATGCACTTGCCGATTGTGTCGTACGACGGTATCCTGGTAGCTACAGTCGACTCTGTCTTAACCCATAGCAGTCGGTGGAACACCAAAGCTATGGTTTACAGTGATGTCAGTAAAAGGATGTATATATCTATCATTTAGAACCATGGCGACTATTGGTAAAGGAAATAATCAGTAATGGTCAATTCCATAGATTGAAACTCTTCTAGGTGTGTCTGACAACCAAAAAGGCTTGCGAGAACTGTCTCAAGTTCGCAGGCCAATGACTTATGTTTTTACTTGCTCCCCAAGCCCTGCGAGTGGCCATCGTGCGATAATCCATGATCGGCCGATGCACTTGCTGAAACTGTCGTACCACCGTATCCTAGTAGCTAATCAGGTTCTCAGCAATGAGGCATCGTCATGCCGTCGAGTCAAAGGTCGCAAGTTCTCTTCTCTTCATAATAATATGTTCCCTAGTCAATAGTCGCCCAACTCGGTGGCCATCAAGAATAATGTGAGCCTGTCTTCGAATCCAAATGTATTAGCGAGCGGTAGCACTAATTGACTGACTGGCATTCATTCTCATGATCACTCCCCGCTTGATATATATTTCCTGCTCAAATAGGAATTCGCATGCCGAACGCTTTGCCGGCCCCTTCCGAGACGGCTTGCCGCGACCTGGAACGCGCATGCATACAAAATACTTGCACGCGCACTGTGCGGCGTATACAATAGCGAAATGCTCATTCAGACCCTTCGTGCACGTTGCAGGTGCGTACGTACCTAAGGGTGCATCTACGCGTGCGGAGTGCCTTACTCGATACCGCAAATCAAGATGAAACCGAACTGTGTGTGAAGCCCTCCCTTTGGAGGCTACACGCACGCCCTGCGGATCCAATGATGATCTCTTCTTCCAAGTGCCAAGTGCCACGGAAATCGTGCAGTGGCGTAGATGCTCGTGTGCTTTCAGAATGAACACAATAACGCATACGCATATATTGCAGGCCCGAAAAGTGGTACATACTACAATACCAGTCGGTTCAGTTGATCCGCACCATTTAGTTTAATGAGGAGGAGATTTGATACACATACTCCCTTCCGGAGAAACGGAGCTGCCTTTTCCTGCGGATCGTGCCTTTTTGTCCAGATAATTGAGGGACTCAAGTCCGGTCCGCTCGCGGACCCCCGATGAGTGAAATGAATGCATTCAGTACCATCGGAGGTTTTGCGGATCGTTCGGAGAGACTCGCGGGAAGGGCAGGGAGGTGTCATAATCACAGTGGCTTAATGGTCCCGGGGCGCACTATAGTGAACGTCCAAAGAACATTCAGCTATTCAGTTTCTCGTAGACATGATGACTCCGGAGTGCGCATGATCGAGATGAGATTGAAATTTGACGACATCCTCGAAATCAAGCCAGACAAACCAGGGTCGTAATGAACATCAGATGTGGGGTAGCTGCGAGTCGGGACGGGGCGACGGATCGAGGTAAGATAACCCGGAGTGCGATATTGATGTTGATGTCCGATTCGGGTTATGCAGATGAAGGTTGGTGATTAGCAGCGACGAACTGATAATTAATTACATCAAGCGAGGTCGAATAATCTGTGTCGTTCGGTACCGTTCTGCATCCCAAAAGGGCACAATTAGGTCTGCAAGCCTTCACGGTGGCTACTGGGTATGACCTTCCCTAATCGTATGAATCAGCCGGACGATATACATGAGGAAGGCCCAGTACCACAGGTGCCTATTTGCTCTTCTCCTAGCAGCGGCGGCGGGAGTGCCGCAGTCTCGTTGCGCCTTCGAAAAGGACCTGAGTGGGGCCTTCACGACCCTCGTAGCCGTTTCCAGATAAGGTCGCTTGGGCGCAGAAGCACAGTAGCAGACGCTCACCGCCGAGTCCGGTATAATCACATGTAGCATCCTATAATCAGCGACGCTGCGCCAATGATATGGAAGCGAAGCCCAATGAGCGCGTATGGCATAGCGCGGTTGATTTCCGACGCCCGAGTTGCTGTGTGCAAGGTTCAAACTTCGAAGCAACGGGCATTTGGGTTGCCGGTGCTCGCGGTTGGACAACCAAGAGATCGATATGGAAAACGTTCATGTAAGTACGTCTGGCACACAGAGTCCGAGACTTGCCATAGGAGATGACGTTGAATGAGCCTGTTAGGCGCAGAAGGATGCTGGCAGGCGCCTACCGCCGGGTTTCTGGTAATTACATACCCTAGACCCTACACAATGATCAGTACGATATGAAAAAGAAGCCAGACATACGCACGAGCTTGATTCCCGGCGTCAAAGCTAGACTCTGAAAGTGAGCACCCTTTTGGTTACCGATGCTCACGGCATGGTTGAGAAGTCCACTCGTGCGAAATCCAGTCGGAGTCTAGCCCTCCGTCAGAAGCGCCTGCTCCATGCTAAGTTAGCCGACAGATGTTTGACAGAGAAGACATATTTCTGTGCGTGCTTCTCGGGTACCAAAGGGCACACGATAAGTGACCGGTGGGAGATAACGGCACTTCTTGGGAGCTGGGAAGATGGGAGTGATGGTCTTGGTGCGATTCGTCCGAATTTCGCGGCAGAGGTTTGGTAGGATGTCGGAGGATATGTTATTTCCGCACTCCTCTAGGGAGCGTGAAGTTCATATCTTGATGATTAGATCAGGTTGGACCATGCTAAGTGGTGAAAAGGTACATACCGTGTATGATGTCAGCTCAATAATCGGACAATCAACAAGATGCCGATAATCGCTGAAATTCACTTCAGATGTCTGGTTATAGCAGCATGGAAGTCACTGACCTAAGAAGCCGACCTCACAACAAGTCTTACTGCCGTCGTCGTCATCGAACTTGATGGTGGAGTCCAGTCCTGTCCACGCGCGCTCACGAAATCTGAAATATCTGCGTCAGCACACACAAACGACCGCCACGGGAGGAACGTACCATTAAGCATCGGACGTTAGCCGTCGTACGTCTCTTGCTGGCCTATCCGACCGTCTGACCTGTCGACGTATTCAGCAATGCACAGAAGCTTGACTAAAAAAGAACAAACCTCACCAGGACTCGAGTCCTACGTGTAATTCTCAGAATCTATCAAGCGAAAAACGTCAGCTACGAAGGAGCCAATAAACGCAATCAAATTTTCTCACCGCCGTCTTCGTCGTTGAACTTGTTGGTGGAGACGACCCACAAGGTCGGCAACGTCACGTCCGTCACACATCATCACAACAACGGCACTGTCCGGTCTAATGTTAACCGGTGCTATCTATATCGACGACGAGAAAACTGGGACACGAGGGAGAGAAATGAAGAGGGCAAGGAGGGCGAGGAGGACAAGTGAGGAGGGGAGGAGGAGAGGAGGGGACGGAACCGGGATGGGATGGGATGGACTCTGAGCAAAGTCCATCCCCACTTTTATATCCGGATAGGACACACGCTTCGCAAGAAAATCAATTCAAACGTCAACAAATCTAGGCTACGGACTTACGTTTGCCATCTTCCTCGCTCCCGATCTGCGGAATGTCCAGCCGTTTTCCAAGGGTCGAAGACTTGTCAATTCAACTGCTTTCTTTTCTTCCCCGTCGTCTCCTCGGTTCAACAGGATTTGAATAGTCGGGTATTCGCTGCCTGAATCACGGAACTTTTAAGAAAAAATGTCCGAGCTGTCGGAGAGGATGAATAGCGTACCGATTCAATACCAGGTTCACTGTACCTGCTTTGAAGCCAACCAGAGTTGTTTAATCCATACTTGTCTCGGAAAATAAGATGAAGACTCTGCTTCAATGTCAAAAATTAAGAAAAATGAAGCAGAAAGCGGGGGAAGAACTCACAAGTATGAGAAACACTACATTTGATGCCAACATGACTTCGCAGGGTCGCTGCTATCGACCCAAATATGGTAAATGAACATCTCTTGTGTGTTAAACTCGTTCTGCGTGAACTACGACGCCATTCAGACAAAATTTGAGATAAAAAAATTCAAAAGTGGACCCACCCTGAATGTGTACGACATCCTAGGCCATCAACAAGTGTTCCAAATACGCTGTAATTCACGGAGGAATCATGATTACACGTTTTGGAGCCGGATATTCTAATCTTCAACGTCAAGCATTGTCGCGGGGACGTTATCTCCGTGTCATCGCTCGAATGTCGGTACGGTGGGCTTAAGGTGTCCCTGATTCCAAGGTACGTCAAAATTCGAGCATGTTGAAATATCGACATTACTCATATTTCTTGTTTACTGTTACGTCCCTGCCATCGTTACTCGGAACGAGCCAAGCGGAATGACACTCTATTATTTTTGAAACACATCCCGTGGTTGCGAAGCTTTGGCCGCCTTGCCAGATGGGTGCCGAGCCTTACTACACATCGCATTCAGACTCTGTGTGCCATAAACCAGGTCGAAAGGAACACGAACCTTCAAGAATTCAATATCAGAACACAAAATAAACTATGTGAGTCATTTTATTCTCGCTGAAAGGCAGGTCCTCAAAGTTCACGCTGTAATTCACGGAGGAATCGTGGTTACTGCATTTGCAGCCGGATATTCGAGTCTTCGATGTCATGCGCTGTTGCGGGGACCATGGCTCCGTGTGATCTCCAGAATGTCGATACCGTGGCCTTAAGACGTCCCTGATTCCGAGGTACGTCAAAAATTCCAGCCTGTTGAATTATCGAAGTTACTCACATTTCTTGTTTGTCGTTACGTCCCTGCCATCGCTACTCGGAGCGAGCCAAGCGGCGTGACATCCGATGATTTTTGAAACACATCCGACCGGTGCGAAGCTTTGGTCGCCCTGCCAGACGAGTACTGAGTCATCCTCCACCTTGCATTCAGACTCTAAGCACTATAAATGAGGTCGAAAGGAACACAAACCTTCACTAATTCAATATCGGAACACAAACTAAAGTTTGTGAGTTCTTTTTGCCTTGTTGAATGGCAAAGGACATACCTAGTCCTCAAAATTCGTCGCATAATTGAATCCTGTCAAAAAACACGATGCACGATGCCCTAAAATAGAGGAAAATCAGGGTCTATTCATGCATACGTCATTCTATGAGGACTTACCGTGCTGCAGAGACGACGAATCGCACGGGACAGCTATCTCCCGGCAGCGTTCAGCCTAATCAAACACGCCACAACATGTCACCCTCCTTCAGTCCAGAGCACCCAAAAAATAGAAGATACATGAATATTATTCCATATCAAAGGTAATTCACATACCGTTGCTGCGAGGAAAACTGAAACTGTTGAGTGCTTTGACAGGAATGAGTTGTTTCGGCAGCACTTATGGAATATCCGAGGTAATTCAAAATCATGACAGCAATCCTAGATCGTACGAGAAGTGAAGGTAACGAGGTATTACGCGGAAGAGGGGAGATATCGCCTGAGCGTGCTATGAGGGTAAGAAGAAGGATACGAGGCGCCTATCTCAAGATGCGTAAGGCACATGGCACGAGGTAAATCCTTCTTTGATCGCACACTCGTCTCACACCCATCTTCAAGCACTAACTCTCTATATTCCCTCAAAGCTTCAAAGACGCAAACGACGATTCTCCTGCAAATCAGCGAGCAAACTTCCACATTTCGGCTGACTCGGTTTTCGCCCGGTTACCCGCCGCACATGTCAAGGCAGTACAGTACGTACCTCGGCCGCTGTCATGCAAATCCAGACTGTGAGTCTTCTGACTCGGTTAGTTTTTTTCAGTATTTCATTCCTGTACACGGCATTGAGTTCTTTACAGATTGTCGTAGTTCTGGGACGTGTTTCTGCGTAGAATACAGGTGTACAATGTCAAGTAGGGAAGACATCAAGTAGATATGCTGCCGATGTTGGAAGAAGTATCCATTTGGACCGAATTTGAGTAGAGAATTCAGATAGGATCTGGAAACGAGGTTCGTCTCATCCACTATTTGGGTTTGACGAGCTCTTTCTAATCTTTTCGATCTAAAATGTACAGAAAATCAATATTATCCGTACCCTACTGTTTATCGTTTGTCCTACTCGCTACTAAATCCGATGTAAATCAAAAAACTAGATTATTATGGCTACTTCAAGTCCATATCCATCAGAGTCAAGTGCAACGTTTCCGTCAGTGTACGCTATCTCAAATTTACCCCGCTTTCTCGTTACCCATACCCCCTTAGATTTCGCCGTAAATCTAGTGAGATTCGATAAGGCACAACATCAAATACGCAGTAGTATGAACACTCACAAGGATCTCTGAATTGAAAATTGACGAGGTCGCCGTCCTTTTGTTCTGGATACATAAGCTAAGTTTCTAGCCACGAAAGAATGGTTTTCAAACTCACTTTGCGGCTAGGTACTTGCTCCACTCACTCCTGGGGGAATTCCAATGACAGGAGACCAGAAAGCGATGAGTAGTAACTGCCTGCGACTTGGGATTTGAAGGCCTGCTGGATGGGCTCATTAGCGAGTCCATAAACGCGCATGAAAATCAGCACTCACCGGCAGTTACAGGTTCGAATTTGGTGCCAGTACAATATCTATATTCGCGTTAATGTTCAGGCTCTTTTCTTCTGATCTAGAACATCAATACAGTATCTATAAATTTCGACATTATGGAGGAGATGAATAACCGACCACGACTCGGGCTCGGATGCCCTGCTGATGGGAAATCCAGTGAGCTAATCGGCACTGATGCGTAATGAAATTTGCGACTCACATTTTTCTGTCAGAAATTTATTTCCACCTTTGCGCCCTCTTGACATCGCGAGCAGCTGGTCAGCATCGTGAGACCCCCCAGTCAATGCATGTCCCCGACAATTCCCCCGTCATGCTGATACCCCCACAGAAAGACTTGTACTCGGGTGTGTGGCTTCAAAGTTGGAATCTGGTGAGTATGCAGCAGTTGTGAAAAATAGGAAACTCACCAGTGATCTTTCCCCTTACATCATAGGCTGACTCTTAGGAGAATTATCAGATGTCACGGCTGGCAAGAGATAAAACCATATACAAGATACACTTCATGGCCTGGCAGCGACAACCAATGACTACCAGACTGTCAGAAAACATGGTAAAATGCAAGCTTGAAGAATCAGGATCAGGTTTCACTGTGCGTACATCTGGATTGAAGATGGGGAGGAAGATTTGGGGACACCGTTGTAGTAGAGTTGCATTGACATCCGAGGAGAGAATTTTTTGTGTTTGTTTGTCTTGTAGCTTGTTTGCATTGTCAAGTACTTTGCAACATTGACAGCTGTGGTAACGCTTGCATCAAGAATCTGGCGCCGCACAACTGAATAAGGACCTGAGCTTATTTTGTATGAGGAGTAGAATTTTCGTAAGATCTTCTTGAGTCCTTCTCTTCTGAGTGAATTGAGAAACAGTGGAACTGAATTTACTCTTGAGGAAATTGAAAACTTGAGGGATAAAGAATTCAGACTGGGCATCATGTTGTCCTGCTTGCATCGGAAAAATTTAGCTTGTTCACAGACAAAATATCTTTCCAAGGACACAGCAATGCTGGAAATCAGCCTTGCTGGATCCTTGGAAAATATTCCATCTGTGAAGCGAGGAAGAGAAAGAAGAAAATTACTGATGGAATTTGCGGTGACAGAAATTTGAAACAGAAATATTCCGAGGCCGAAGATGCAGGTACCGCGTTCAATGCTCGTGATCTTGTTGATGCAGACTGTGTATACCTGTTTTGTTGATTATTCTTGGCAGGTGCGGGATTATCTCTTATACTCTTACCTTCATGCTGAATCCCCAAATATCCCATCCCTCCCTTCTCCCTCCTCCCTCAGCCTTCCGGACTTTATAACGGTGATAAGACACCGTTCTCATACCCCTCCATCTTTTCCTACCCAACGTGGACGGTCGTTGTAGGTTATGAGCAACGTTTGGTGTTGATGTCTATATTGGGATGGCCCCCGTGATCGGCGTCGCGCGCGCGCCTCTTGCTCTTTCACCATCATCATCTTGAATGGGCTCTCCATTTATTCCTTCATTTTTGGTCTCGATCCTTTTTGATAGGTGCCTTGCCCCCATTCTCGGATCACATAGGCTTAAAATTACTCAAGGTACATGTTTCGCTATCAGGTTTAATTCCACCGACCCTTCTAGTCGTCAGAAGTGATACGGGCTCGTTGTGAGTTTATTTTTTCTTCCGTATTAGCATGGATTTGCTGACGGCTGTAGAACACATTTTTTCTGGGATCCAAGCCCCGCGGCGAGCGCAACTCTGGCTCATTAATCAATATTACCGTGCTGTTTGAAAGTGGGGACAGTGTCAGCTGTCTGGTGCAAAGTACGATGTTCAAAGGTGAGTTTATAGTTCGTTGTGCATGTTTTCACCCCTGATAATGTGCAGGGTTAACTCTCATATGTGTTCCATTATGCCGAGACAACGTATCGTGTCTGGTGAGCATAGTGAGTATATTCATACCTTAGCCGTTATGCTGACTTGTCTCCTTTTAGCCTAGGTAGGGTATCTAATGCTCTCGTCACGGAGTTTCACTCCAAGACAATATATCGTCGTCCATAGAGGACTGTAAGTCCGTCTGACATTTTTGTTAATCTTGACTGATGTTATCTCAGTCACGGCTTCGTATGTGGGGTCCCACCACCCATTTTTACCTCAAGACGACGTATCGCCGTCCGACGAGCATGGTAGTCTTGCTTGGTTTTCACTCTCTGTTGGTCTTGACTCACACTATCCTAGGCACTGAAATTTGCTCCGAGACGACGTATCGTCGTCCGGAGAGCCTTGTAAGTCCGTTTAATCCTTACTATCAATTTTTACTTATCGTCCTCCTTTTATATTGTCTCAGGCACTGCAGCAAGTCCCATCGGCACGCGATCTTGGCCTGAGACAACAGATCGCCGTCCGGCGAGCTGCCTTGGGGTACGCGGTGAAGCGACACAATGCCAACATCGTGTTTCTGGATATTGGGTAAGCAGAGTTTGTTGAATGAGTGTATCACATACTAATATCTTCATTGAAAGGTCTTCTACCTGCCCGAAGCATCTGAACATCGGAAGACCTCAAGTCTACCCTGAAATTACCCTGAGACAACGTATCGCGGTCCGGCGAGCAGGTGAGTGCATCTATGAATAGTGATCTTATCGCGATCCAGATATGACATGTAATGCTGTCGTCGCCGAGGATTACTTCAAGGTGATGTGTCGTCCGGGGATCACCGTAAGTCGATTTGTTCCTTAGTATTCATTTTGACTTATCCTTTTCCAGTTGAGATTGTGTCGTAAATTGCGGCACGACCCCTCGGGATGAGATTTTGTCCTGAGACGATGTATCGTCGTCCGGCGAGCATGGTAAGCTCATCATGCAGTTGCGGCTTGTCTTGACTCATCTATTTTTGGTTGACAGAGTGTTCCCGACACGGAGATTTGCTCCAAGACAACGTATTGTGCAGTATAGGTGCGTCTTTCCCTACCTATTCGGGTTGACCAAGAGTTTTTTAGTGTATCTTGTACCCGTAAGCAGCCAGTTCTCTTAGGGCGGAATTTTGACTGGAGACGATGTATCGTCGTCCAGTGAGGATGGTAAGTTCTGTCGCTCGCTGTTTATCTTTAAATTTACTCATCAATCTGCAGTGGAAATAATCTCGGCACCTAATTTTGCCCCAAGACGACGGCGAGCGAGGTTATGAGAGCGCATGGTAAGTCTGTTGTTCGGATGTTTTAGCCATTTGTCTGAGTTGTTTTGGCTTAGCTTTGATGCCGAAATTTGCAGGACTCATGCCTTGCAGAGCGACACGGATACGCTAGTAGTGTAAGTCTTCACCTTGATATTTCTCATCAAATCTGACGCGTTTTGGACAGGGAATAAGTGTTTTTTATGGACAAACTGACAGAATCCGTGTCTGCGAGCTGCGGGGTTGACTTGAAGTGCCGTTTTTGAAAATCTAGTAGCCAGACTTGAAATTCTACTGACCTCTGCAGGATGTCGAAAATTGATTTTTTGTACTTGGGAGGAGGGGAGCCAGGGAATGATGGTGGGGTCCTTGTATTGTGAATAGCCGTCTTGGGCAAGTCCCAGGGCGGTTATTTTTTTTTGTGACCCTGTGGAAGGGGATTGGGATTGTGTAGTTATGATTGAGAGAGTAGATTACGTAATGAAACTGGCGGGACTTGGCTCTGAACCACGCACACGAGAGTTTCGTAGGCGTGTGAGCGGCCCAAATTCCACCAAATAGCCTTTCTCAGCCTGCACTCGAGGTCCTGACATGCGCAGCAGCGGCGCAACACTCCATCACTTGCTCGCTATGGCAAGTCGGCCTCCGCCCACAACCACCACCACCAGACTGCTCTTTCAACCCTTTCTATATAAGACCGGCTGCTCTTCCCCTGATGCCCCAACCGCTGTCCCCCGACATTACAAGACATGCACCAGTCTGCAAAGCGTGCAGAGGCCTCCCGCCTCCTCGATCCGTCCTACTACTCATC
The DNA here is from genome assembly GCA_030407015.1 of Armillaria fumosa. NCBI lineage: Eukaryota > Fungi > Basidiomycota > Agaricomycetes > Agaricales > Physalacriaceae > Armillaria > Armillaria fumosa. The sequence continues at coordinate 672,988 of JAUDYM010000018.1, forward strand.
CACGCACAACTACCAGCCCCGCGTCTACATCGACCGCAAGGGCAACATGCATGACCCAGACTACCGCCACTTCCCCGTCCTCTCCTCGTCCCCCGCCTCCTCGTCCTCCAGCTCCCCCATCTCGCGCCGTGCCACCCGGCCCCAGTGGGAGTCCGGCTACACGTACGAGAGCGCCATCCCCGATGACGACGACATCCAGGGCGACTACTATGACCCCTTCTCCAACCACGCGCTCCGCCGCTCGTCGTCCCTCACGCGTCCCACCACGCCCTACTACCCCTCCTCCTCCCCCGTCTCAGACTATGAGTCGCCCTTTGACGACCCAGAGGAGAAGCCGTGCAGCGCGATCACAAAGGCCTTCCGTCCGCGCAAGTGTCGCGAGAAGCGCCGCGCGTCTCTGGACTCTACGGTGGAAGAGTCCTACTACCCCGAGCCAGTCCCAGAGCTGGAAGATGATGAAGATGAAGAAGAGGAGCACCACGCGAAGCAGGAGCGCCCCGCTCCCACATGCTCAGAGGCGATGAAGAAGCAGTGGCAGTCCATATCGCTCACAGTCAGCTTTGGGGTTTTCAGAGCAAGGCGGAGGATGAGAAGGGTGCTCAGTCGATGATCTGCTGAGTTTGCCTTTTCTCTTTTGCATCGTTTACCCATCATACCCCGCATTGTCTGTACACCTTCGCATCGCATCAACCATCACATCTGTATCGTTTACTTTTCGCACTTTGGATACCTTTTTTCGCCTTTCATGCATCCGCTTACATTTCATATGTGTATCTTTACTTTTTACATACGCCTAGTCTCGAATGACATCCATTAAACACTATCCGCTGGCGTGATCTCTAAGACTCTCATCCAACCGCCCACTCAATGACTAACGGCATACCCGTTTATCCCGATATGTCCCATGTCTTCCAAGTTCCCGCATCCTCATACGAAATACATTCCCAATATAGTCTTCCACTCAAGTGCGACACTTGCGCGTGTTCAATCGGCTGAATATACGTGGCGCGGATGTATTCCCCAGGTGCTATTCTTTGACGAGGTATCCCCTTCCGTACGCAATGCGGAGAATTGACGTCCATGCAGCTTCTGCTTTATCGCGCGATAATCTGGGACAATGCCTCGCGTCCATGAAATCCGCGCAATGTGCACAAGAGTTTGATGACGGATATATTACTTGTAAGCAAAGAGCCATGATCGGCCGATGCACTTGCCGATTGTGTCGTACGACGGTATCCTGGTAGCTACAGTCGACTCTGTCTTAACCCATAGCAGTCGGTGGAACACCAAAGCTATGGTTTACAGTGATGTCAGTAAAAGGATGTATATATCTATCATTTAGAACCATGGCGACTATTGGTAAAGGAAATAATCAGTAATGGTCAATTCCATAGATTGAAACTCTTCTAGGTGTGTCTGACAACCAAAAAGGCTTGCGAGAACTGTCTCAAGTTCGCAGGCCAATGACTTATGTTTTTACTTGCTCCCCAAGCCCTGCGAGTGGCCATCGTGCGATAATCCATGATCGGCCGATGCACTTGCTGAAACTGTCGTACCACCGTATCCTAGTAGCTAATCAGGTTCTCAGCAATGAGGCATCGTCATGCCGTCGAGTCAAAGGTCGCAAGTTCTCTTCTCTTCATAATAATATGTTCCCTAGTCAATAGTCGCCCAACTCGGTGGCCATCAAGAATAATGTGAGCCTGTCTTCGAATCCAAATGTATTAGCGAGCGGTAGCACTAATTGACTGACTGGCATTCATTCTCATGATCACTCCCCGCTTGATATATATTTCCTGCTCAAATAGGAATTCGCATGCCGAACGCTTTGCCGGCCCCTTCCGAGACGGCTTGCCGCGACCTGGAACGCGCATGCATACAAAATACTTGCACGCGCACTGTGCGGCGTATACAATAGCGAAATGCTCATTCAGACCCTTCGTGCACGTTGCAGGTGCGTACGTACCTAAGGGTGCATCTACGCGTGCGGAGTGCCTTACTCGATACCGCAAATCAAGATGAAACCGAACTGTGTGTGAAGCCCTCCCTTTGGAGGCTACACGCACGCCCTGCGGATCCAATGATGATCTCTTCTTCCAAGTGCCAAGTGCCACGGAAATCGTGCAGTGGCGTAGATGCTCGTGTGCTTTCAGAATGAACACAATAACGCATACGCATATATTGCAGGCCCGAAAAGTGGTACATACTACAATACCAGTCGGTTCAGTTGATCCGCACCATTTAGTTTAATGAGGAGGAGATTTGATACACATACTCCCTTCCGGAGAAACGGAGCTGCCTTTTCCTGCGGATCGTGCCTTTTTGTCCAGATAATTGAGGGACTCAAGTCCGGTCCGCTCGCGGACCCCCGATGAGTGAAATGAATGCATTCAGTACCATCGGAGGTTTTGCGGATCGTTCGGAGAGACTCGCGGGAAGGGCAGGGAGGTGTCATAATCACAGTGGCTTAATGGTCCCGGGGCGCACTATAGTGAACGTCCAAAGAACATTCAGCTATTCAGTTTCTCGTAGACATGATGACTCCGGAGTGCGCATGATCGAGATGAGATTGAAATTTGACGACATCCTCGAAATCAAGCCAGACAAACCAGGGTCGTAATGAACATCAGATGTGGGGTAGCTGCGAGTCGGGACGGGGCGACGGATCGAGGTAAGATAACCCGGAGTGCGATATTGATGTTGATGTCCGATTCGGGTTATGCAGATGAAGGTTGGTGATTAGCAGCGACGAACTGATAATTAATTACATCAAGCGAGGTCGAATAATCTGTGTCGTTCGGTACCGTTCTGCATCCCAAAAGGGCACAATTAGGTCTGCAAGCCTTCACGGTGGCTACTGGGTATGACCTTCCCTAATCGTATGAATCAGCCGGACGATATACATGAGGAAGGCCCAGTACCACAGGTGCCTATTTGCTCTTCTCCTAGCAGCGGCGGCGGGAGTGCCGCAGTCTCGTTGCGCCTTCGAAAAGGACCTGAGTGGGGCCTTCACGACCCTCGTAGCCGTTTCCAGATAAGGTCGCTTGGGCGCAGAAGCACAGTAGCAGACGCTCACCGCCGAGTCCGGTATAATCACATGTAGCATCCTATAATCAGCGACGCTGCGCCAATGATATGGAAGCGAAGCCCAATGAGCGCGTATGGCATAGCGCGGTTGATTTCCGACGCCCGAGTTGCTGTGTGCAAGGTTCAAACTTCGAAGCAACGGGCATTTGGGTTGCCGGTGCTCGCGGTTGGACAACCAAGAGATCGATATGGAAAACGTTCATGTAAGTACGTCTGGCACACAGAGTCCGAGACTTGCCATAGGAGATGACGTTGAATGAGCCTGTTAGGCGCAGAAGGATGCTGGCAGGCGCCTACCGCCGGGTTTCTGGTAATTACATACCCTAGACCCTACACAATGATCAGTACGATATGAAAAAGAAGCCAGACATACGCACGAGCTTGATTCCCGGCGTCAAAGCTAGACTCTGAAAGTGAGCACCCTTTTGGTTACCGATGCTCACGGCATGGTTGAGAAGTCCACTCGTGCGAAATCCAGTCGGAGTCTAGCCCTCCGTCAGAAGCGCCTGCTCCATGCTAAGTTAGCCGACAGATGTTTGACAGAGAAGACATATTTCTGTGCGTGCTTCTCGGGTACCAAAGGGCACACGATAAGTGACCGGTGGGAGATAACGGCACTTCTTGGGAGCTGGGAAGATGGGAGTGATGGTCTTGGTGCGATTCGTCCGAATTTCGCGGCAGAGGTTTGGTAGGATGTCGGAGGATATGTTATTTCCGCACTCCTCTAGGGAGCGTGAAGTTCATATCTTGATGATTAGATCAGGTTGGACCATGCTAAGTGGTGAAAAGGTACATACCGTGTATGATGTCAGCTCAATAATCGGACAATCAACAAGATGCCGATAATCGCTGAAATTCACTTCAGATGTCTGGTTATAGCAGCATGGAAGTCACTGACCTAAGAAGCCGACCTCACAACAAGTCTTACTGCCGTCGTCGTCATCGAACTTGATGGTGGAGTCCAGTCCTGTCCACGCGCGCTCACGAAATCTGAAATATCTGCGTCAGCACACACAAACGACCGCCACGGGAGGAACGTACCATTAAGCATCGGACGTTAGCCGTCGTACGTCTCTTGCTGGCCTATCCGACCGTCTGACCTGTCGACGTATTCAGCAATGCACAGAAGCTTGACTAAAAAAGAACAAACCTCACCAGGACTCGAGTCCTACGTGTAATTCTCAGAATCTATCAAGCGAAAAACGTCAGCTACGAAGGAGCCAATAAACGCAATCAAATTTTCTCACCGCCGTCTTCGTCGTTGAACTTGTTGGTGGAGACGACCCACAAGGTCGGCAACGTCACGTCCGTCACACATCATCACAACAACGGCACTGTCCGGTCTAATGTTAACCGGTGCTATCTATATCGACGACGAGAAAACTGGGACACGAGGGAGAGAAATGAAGAGGGCAAGGAGGGCGAGGAGGACAAGTGAGGAGGGGAGGAGGAGAGGAGGGGACGGAACCGGGATGGGATGGGATGGACTCTGAGCAAAGTCCATCCCCACTTTTATATCCGGATAGGACACACGCTTCGCAAGAAAATCAATTCAAACGTCAACAAATCTAGGCTACGGACTTACGTTTGCCATCTTCCTCGCTCCCGATCTGCGGAATGTCCAGCCGTTTTCCAAGGGTCGAAGACTTGTCAATTCAACTGCTTTCTTTTCTTCCCCGTCGTCTCCTCGGTTCAACAGGATTTGAATAGTCGGGTATTCGCTGCCTGAATCACGGAACTTTTAAGAAAAAATGTCCGAGCTGTCGGAGAGGATGAATAGCGTACCGATTCAATACCAGGTTCACTGTACCTGCTTTGAAGCCAACCAGAGTTGTTTAATCCATACTTGTCTCGGAAAATAAGATGAAGACTCTGCTTCAATGTCAAAAATTAAGAAAAATGAAGCAGAAAGCGGGGGAAGAACTCACAAGTATGAGAAACACTACATTTGATGCCAACATGACTTCGCAGGGTCGCTGCTATCGACCCAAATATGGTAAATGAACATCTCTTGTGTGTTAAACTCGTTCTGCGTGAACTACGACGCCATTCAGACAAAATTTGAGATAAAAAAATTCAAAAGTGGACCCACCCTGAATGTGTACGACATCCTAGGCCATCAACAAGTGTTCCAAATACGCTGTAATTCACGGAGGAATCATGATTACACGTTTTGGAGCCGGATATTCTAATCTTCAACGTCAAGCATTGTCGCGGGGACGTTATCTCCGTGTCATCGCTCGAATGTCGGTACGGTGGGCTTAAGGTGTCCCTGATTCCAAGGTACGTCAAAATTCGAGCATGTTGAAATATCGACATTACTCATATTTCTTGTTTACTGTTACGTCCCTGCCATCGTTACTCGGAACGAGCCAAGCGGAATGACACTCTATTATTTTTGAAACACATCCCGTGGTTGCGAAGCTTTGGCCGCCTTGCCAGATGGGTGCCGAGCCTTACTACACATCGCATTCAGACTCTGTGTGCCATAAACCAGGTCGAAAGGAACACGAACCTTCAAGAATTCAATATCAGAACACAAAATAAACTATGTGAGTCATTTTATTCTCGCTGAAAGGCAGGTCCTCAAAGTTCACGCTGTAATTCACGGAGGAATCGTGGTTACTGCATTTGCAGCCGGATATTCGAGTCTTCGATGTCATGCGCTGTTGCGGGGACCATGGCTCCGTGTGATCTCCAGAATGTCGATACCGTGGCCTTAAGACGTCCCTGATTCCGAGGTACGTCAAAAATTCCAGCCTGTTGAATTATCGAAGTTACTCACATTTCTTGTTTGTCGTTACGTCCCTGCCATCGCTACTCGGAGCGAGCCAAGCGGCGTGACATCCGATGATTTTTGAAACACATCCGACCGGTGCGAAGCTTTGGTCGCCCTGCCAGACGAGTACTGAGTCATCCTCCACCTTGCATTCAGACTCTAAGCACTATAAATGAGGTCGAAAGGAACACAAACCTTCACTAATTCAATATCGGAACACAAACTAAAGTTTGTGAGTTCTTTTTGCCTTGTTGAATGGCAAAGGACATACCTAGTCCTCAAAATTCGTCGCATAATTGAATCCTGTCAAAAAACACGATGCACGATGCCCTAAAATAGAGGAAAATCAGGGTCTATTCATGCATACGTCATTCTATGAGGACTTACCGTGCTGCAGAGACGACGAATCGCACGGGACAGCTATCTCCCGGCAGCGTTCAGCCTAATCAAACACGCCACAACATGTCACCCTCCTTCAGTCCAGAGCACCCAAAAAATAGAAGATACATGAATATTATTCCATATCAAAGGTAATTCACATACCGTTGCTGCGAGGAAAACTGAAACTGTTGAGTGCTTTGACAGGAATGAGTTGTTTCGGCAGCACTTATGGAATATCCGAGGTAATTCAAAATCATGACAGCAATCCTAGATCGTACGAGAAGTGAAGGTAACGAGGTATTACGCGGAAGAGGGGAGATATCGCCTGAGCGTGCTATGAGGGTAAGAAGAAGGATACGAGGCGCCTATCTCAAGATGCGTAAGGCACATGGCACGAGGTAAATCCTTCTTTGATCGCACACTCGTCTCACACCCATCTTCAAGCACTAACTCTCTATATTCCCTCAAAGCTTCAAAGACGCAAACGACGATTCTCCTGCAAATCAGCGAGCAAACTTCCACATTTCGGCTGACTCGGTTTTCGCCCGGTTACCCGCCGCACATGTCAAGGCAGTACAGTACGTACCTCGGCCGCTGTCATGCAAATCCAGACTGTGAGTCTTCTGACTCGGTTAGTTTTTTTCAGTATTTCATTCCTGTACACGGCATTGAGTTCTTTACAGATTGTCGTAGTTCTGGGACGTGTTTCTGCGTAGAATACAGGTGTACAATGTCAAGTAGGGAAGACATCAAGTAGATATGCTGCCGATGTTGGAAGAAGTATCCATTTGGACCGAATTTGAGTAGAGAATTCAGATAGGATCTGGAAACGAGGTTCGTCTCATCCACTATTTGGGTTTGACGAGCTCTTTCTAATCTTTTCGATCTAAAATGTACAGAAAATCAATATTATCCGTACCCTACTGTTTATCGTTTGTCCTACTCGCTACTAAATCCGATGTAAATCAAAAAACTAGATTATTATGGCTACTTCAAGTCCATATCCATCAGAGTCAAGTGCAACGTTTCCGTCAGTGTACGCTATCTCAAATTTACCCCGCTTTCTCGTTACCCATACCCCCTTAGATTTCGCCGTAAATCTAGTGAGATTCGATAAGGCACAACATCAAATACGCAGTAGTATGAACACTCACAAGGATCTCTGAATTGAAAATTGACGAGGTCGCCGTCCTTTTGTTCTGGATACATAAGCTAAGTTTCTAGCCACGAAAGAATGGTTTTCAAACTCACTTTGCGGCTAGGTACTTGCTCCACTCACTCCTGGGGGAATTCCAATGACAGGAGACCAGAAAGCGATGAGTAGTAACTGCCTGCGACTTGGGATTTGAAGGCCTGCTGGATGGGCTCATTAGCGAGTCCATAAACGCGCATGAAAATCAGCACTCACCGGCAGTTACAGGTTCGAATTTGGTGCCAGTACAATATCTATATTCGCGTTAATGTTCAGGCTCTTTTCTTCTGATCTAGAACATCAATACAGTATCTATAAATTTCGACATTATGGAGGAGATGAATAACCGACCACGACTCGGGCTCGGATGCCCTGCTGATGGGAAATCCAGTGAGCTAATCGGCACTGATGCGTAATGAAATTTGCGACTCACATTTTTCTGTCAGAAATTTATTTCCACCTTTGCGCCCTCTTGACATCGCGAGCAGCTGGTCAGCATCGTGAGACCCCCCAGTCAATGCATGTCCCCGACAATTCCCCCGTCATGCTGATACCCCCACAGAAAGACTTGTACTCGGGTGTGTGGCTTCAAAGTTGGAATCTGGTGAGTATGCAGCAGTTGTGAAAAATAGGAAACTCACCAGTGATCTTTCCCCTTACATCATAGGCTGACTCTTAGGAGAATTATCAGATGTCACGGCTGGCAAGAGATAAAACCATATACAAGATACACTTCATGGCCTGGCAGCGACAACCAATGACTACCAGACTGTCAGAAAACATGGTAAAATGCAAGCTTGAAGAATCAGGATCAGGTTTCACTGTGCGTACATCTGGATTGAAGATGGGGAGGAAGATTTGGGGACACCGTTGTAGTAGAGTTGCATTGACATCCGAGGAGAGAATTTTTTGTGTTTGTTTGTCTTGTAGCTTGTTTGCATTGTCAAGTACTTTGCAACATTGACAGCTGTGGTAACGCTTGCATCAAGAATCTGGCGCCGCACAACTGAATAAGGACCTGAGCTTATTTTGTATGAGGAGTAGAATTTTCGTAAGATCTTCTTGAGTCCTTCTCTTCTGAGTGAATTGAGAAACAGTGGAACTGAATTTACTCTTGAGGAAATTGAAAACTTGAGGGATAAAGAATTCAGACTGGGCATCATGTTGTCCTGCTTGCATCGGAAAAATTTAGCTTGTTCACAGACAAAATATCTTTCCAAGGACACAGCAATGCTGGAAATCAGCCTTGCTGGATCCTTGGAAAATATTCCATCTGTGAAGCGAGGAAGAGAAAGAAGAAAATTACTGATGGAATTTGCGGTGACAGAAATTTGAAACAGAAATATTCCGAGGCCGAAGATGCAGGTACCGCGTTCAATGCTCGTGATCTTGTTGATGCAGACTGTGTATACCTGTTTTGTTGATTATTCTTGGCAGGTGCGGGATTATCTCTTATACTCTTACCTTCATGCTGAATCCCCAAATATCCCATCCCTCCCTTCTCCCTCCTCCCTCAGCCTTCCGGACTTTATAACGGTGATAAGACACCGTTCTCATACCCCTCCATCTTTTCCTACCCAACGTGGACGGTCGTTGTAGGTTATGAGCAACGTTTGGTGTTGATGTCTATATTGGGATGGCCCCCGTGATCGGCGTCGCGCGCGCGCCTCTTGCTCTTTCACCATCATCATCTTGAATGGGCTCTCCATTTATTCCTTCATTTTTGGTCTCGATCCTTTTTGATAGGTGCCTTGCCCCCATTCTCGGATCACATAGGCTTAAAATTACTCAAGGTACATGTTTCGCTATCAGGTTTAATTCCACCGACCCTTCTAGTCGTCAGAAGTGATACGGGCTCGTTGTGAGTTTATTTTTTCTTCCGTATTAGCATGGATTTGCTGACGGCTGTAGAACACATTTTTTCTGGGATCCAAGCCCCGCGGCGAGCGCAACTCTGGCTCATTAATCAATATTACCGTGCTGTTTGAAAGTGGGGACAGTGTCAGCTGTCTGGTGCAAAGTACGATGTTCAAAGGTGAGTTTATAGTTCGTTGTGCATGTTTTCACCCCTGATAATGTGCAGGGTTAACTCTCATATGTGTTCCATTATGCCGAGACAACGTATCGTGTCTGGTGAGCATAGTGAGTATATTCATACCTTAGCCGTTATGCTGACTTGTCTCCTTTTAGCCTAGGTAGGGTATCTAATGCTCTCGTCACGGAGTTTCACTCCAAGACAATATATCGTCGTCCATAGAGGACTGTAAGTCCGTCTGACATTTTTGTTAATCTTGACTGATGTTATCTCAGTCACGGCTTCGTATGTGGGGTCCCACCACCCATTTTTACCTCAAGACGACGTATCGCCGTCCGACGAGCATGGTAGTCTTGCTTGGTTTTCACTCTCTGTTGGTCTTGACTCACACTATCCTAGGCACTGAAATTTGCTCCGAGACGACGTATCGTCGTCCGGAGAGCCTTGTAAGTCCGTTTAATCCTTACTATCAATTTTTACTTATCGTCCTCCTTTTATATTGTCTCAGGCACTGCAGCAAGTCCCATCGGCACGCGATCTTGGCCTGAGACAACAGATCGCCGTCCGGCGAGCTGCCTTGGGGTACGCGGTGAAGCGACACAATGCCAACATCGTGTTTCTGGATATTGGGTAAGCAGAGTTTGTTGAATGAGTGTATCACATACTAATATCTTCATTGAAAGGTCTTCTACCTGCCCGAAGCATCTGAACATCGGAAGACCTCAAGTCTACCCTGAAATTACCCTGAGACAACGTATCGCGGTCCGGCGAGCAGGTGAGTGCATCTATGAATAGTGATCTTATCGCGATCCAGATATGACATGTAATGCTGTCGTCGCCGAGGATTACTTCAAGGTGATGTGTCGTCCGGGGATCACCGTAAGTCGATTTGTTCCTTAGTATTCATTTTGACTTATCCTTTTCCAGTTGAGATTGTGTCGTAAATTGCGGCACGACCCCTCGGGATGAGATTTTGTCCTGAGACGATGTATCGTCGTCCGGCGAGCATGGTAAGCTCATCATGCAGTTGCGGCTTGTCTTGACTCATCTATTTTTGGTTGACAGAGTGTTCCCGACACGGAGATTTGCTCCAAGACAACGTATTGTGCAGTATAGGTGCGTCTTTCCCTACCTATTCGGGTTGACCAAGAGTTTTTTAGTGTATCTTGTACCCGTAAGCAGCCAGTTCTCTTAGGGCGGAATTTTGACTGGAGACGATGTATCGTCGTCCAGTGAGGATGGTAAGTTCTGTCGCTCGCTGTTTATCTTTAAATTTACTCATCAATCTGCAGTGGAAATAATCTCGGCACCTAATTTTGCCCCAAGACGACGGCGAGCGAGGTTATGAGAGCGCATGGTAAGTCTGTTGTTCGGATGTTTTAGCCATTTGTCTGAGTTGTTTTGGCTTAGCTTTGATGCCGAAATTTGCAGGACTCATGCCTTGCAGAGCGACACGGATACGCTAGTAGTGTAAGTCTTCACCTTGATATTTCTCATCAAATCTGACGCGTTTTGGACAGGGAATAAGTGTTTTTTATGGACAAACTGACAGAATCCGTGTCTGCGAGCTGCGGGGTTGACTTGAAGTGCCGTTTTTGAAAATCTAGTAGCCAGACTTGAAATTCTACTGACCTCTGCAGGATGTCGAAAATTGATTTTTTGTACTTGGGAGGAGGGGAGCCAGGGAATGATGGTGGGGTCCTTGTATTGTGAATAGCCGTCTTGGGCAAGTCCCAGGGCGGTTATTTTTTTTTGTGACCCTGTGGAAGGGGATTGGGATTGTGTAGTTATGATTGAGAGAGTAGATTACGTAATGAAACTGGCGGGACTTGGCTCTGAACCACGCACACGAGAGTTTCGTAGGCGTGTGAGCGGCCCAAATTCCACCAAATAGCCTTTCTCAGCCTGCACTCGAGGTCCTGACATGCGCAGCAGCGGCGCAACACTCCATCACTTGCTCGCTATGGCAAGTCGGCCTCCGCCCACAACCACCACCACCAGACTGCTCTTTCAACCCTTTCTATATAAGACCGGCTGCTCTTCCCCTGATGCCCCAACCGCTGTCCCCCGACATTACAAGACATGCACCAGTCTGCAAAGCGTGCAGAGGCCTCCCGCCTCCTCGATCCGTCCTACTACTCATCCACGCACAACTACCAGCCCCGCGTCTACATCGACCGCAAGGGCAACATGCATGACCCAGACTACCGCCACTTCCCCGTCCTCTCCTCGTCCCCCGCCTCCTCGTCCTCCAGCTCCCCCATCTCGCGCCGTGCCACCCGGCCCCAGTGGGAGTCCGGCTACACGTACGAGAGCGCCATCCCCGATGACGACGACATCCAGGGCGACTACTATGACCCCTTCTCCAACCACGCGCTCCGCCGCTCGTCGTCCCTCACGCGTCCCACCACGCCCTACTACCCCTCCTCCTCCCCCGTCTCAGACTATGAGTCGCCCTTTGACGACCCAGAGGAGAAGCCGTGCAGCGCGATCACAAAGGCCTTCCGTCCGCGCAAGTGTCGCGAGAAGCGCCGCGCGTCTCTGGACTCTACGGTGGAAGAGTCCTACTACCCCGAGCCAGTCCCAGAGCTGGAAGATGATGAAGATGAAGAAGAGGAGCACCACGCGAAGCAGGAGCGCCCCGCTCCCACATGCTCAGAGGCGATGAAGAAGCAGTGGCAGTCCATATCGCTCACAGTCAGCTTTGGGGTTTTCAGAGCAAGGCGGAGGATGAGAAGGGTGCTCAGTCGATGATCTGCTGAGTTTGCCTTTTCTCTTTTGCATCGTTTACCCATCATACCCCGCATTGTCTGTACACCTTCGCATCGCATCAACCATCACATCTGTATCGTTTACTTTTCGCACTTTGGATACCTTTTTTCGCCTTTCATGCATCCGCTTACATTTCATATGTGTATCTTTACTTTTTACATACGCCTAGTCTCGAATGACATCCATTAAACACTATCCGCTGGCGTGATCTCTAAGACTCTCATCCAACCGCCCACTCAATGACTAACGGCATACCCGTTTATCCCGATATGTCCCATGTCTTCCAAGTTCCCGCATCCTCATACGAAATACATTCCCAATATAGTCTTCCACTCAAGTGCGACACTTGCGCGTGTTCAATCGGCTGAATATACGTGGCGCGGATGTATTCCCCAGGTGCTATTCTTTGACGAGGTATCCCCTTCCGTACGCAATGCGGAGAATTGACGTCCATGCAGCTTCTGCTTTATCGCGCGATAATCTGGGACAATGCCTCGCGTCCATGAAATCCGCGCAATGTGCACAAGAGTTTGATGACGGATATATTACTTGTAAGCAAAGAGCCATGATCGGCCGATGCACTTGCCGATTGTGTCGTACGACGGTATCCTGGTAGCTACAGTCGACTCTGTCTTAACCCATAGCAGTCGGTGGAACACCAAAGCTATGGTTTACAGTGATGTCAGTAAAAGGATGTATATATCTATCATTTAGAACCATGGCGACTATTGGTAAAGGAAATAATCAGTAATGGTCAATTCCATAGATTGAAACTCTTCTAGGTGTGTCTGACAACCAAAAAGGCTTGCGAGAACTGTCTCAAGTTCGCAGGCCAATGACTTATGTTTTTACTTGCTCCCCAAGCCCTGCGAGTGGCCATCGTGCGATAATCCATGATCGGCCGATGCACTTGCTGAAACTGTCGTACCACCGTATCCTAGTAGCTAATCAGGTTCTCAGCAATGAGGCATCGTCATGCCGTCGAGTCAAAGGTCGCAAGTTCTCTTCTCTTCATAATAATATGTTCCCTAGTCAATAGTCGCCCAACTCGGTGGCCATCAAGAATAATGTGAGCCTGTCTTCGAATCCAAATGTATTAGCGAGCGGTAGCACTAATTGACTGACTGGCATTCATTCTCATGATCACTCCCCGCTTGATATATATTTCCTGCTCAAATAGGAATTCGCATGCCGAACGCTTTGCCGGCCCCTTCCGAGACGGCTTGCCGCGACCTGGAACGCGCATGCATACAAAATACTTGCACGCGCACTGTGCGGCGTATACAATAGCGAAATGCTCATTCAGACCCTTCGTGCACGTTGCAGGTGCGTACGTACCTGAGGGTGCATCTACGCGTGCGGAGTGCCTTACTCGATACCGCAAATCAAGATGAAACCGAACTGTGTGTGAAGCCCTCCCTTTGGAGGCTACACGCACGCCCTGCGGATCCAATGATGATCTCTTCTTCCAAGTGCCAAGTGCCACGGAAATCGTGCAGTGGCGTAGATGCTCGTGTGCTTTCAGAATGAACACAATAACGCATACGCATATATTGCAGGCCCGAAAAGTGGTACATACTACAATACCAGTCGGTTCAGTTGATCCGCACCATTTAGTTTAATGAGGAGGAGATTTGATACACATACTCCCTTCCGGAGAAACGGAGCTGCCTTTTCCTGCGGATCGTGCCTTTTTGTCCAGATAATTGAGGGCCTCAAGTCCGGTCCGCTCGCGGACCCCCGATGAGTGAAATGAATGCATTCAGTACCATCGGAGGTTTTGCGGATCGTTCGGAGAGACTCGCGGGAAGGGCAGGGAGGTGTCATAATCAGTGGCTTAATGGTCCCGGGGCGCACTATAGTGAACGTCCAAAGAACATTCAACTATTCAGTTTCTCGTAGACATGATGACTCCGGAGTGCGCATGATCGAGATGAGATTGAAATTTGACAACATCCTCGAAATCAAGCCAGACAAACCAGGGTCGGTAGTAATGGACATCAGATGTGGGGTAGCTGCGAGTCGGGACGGGGCGACGGATCGAGGTAAGATAACCCGGAGTGCGATATTGATGTTGATGTCCGATTCGGGTTATGCAGATGAAGGTTGGTGATTAGCAGCGACGAACTGATAATTAATTACATCAAGCGAGGTCGAATAATCTGTGTCGTTCGGTACCGTTCTGCGTCCCAAAAGAGCACAACTAGGTCTGCAAGCCTTCACGGTGGCTACTGGGTATGACCTTCCTAATTATATGAATCAGCCGGACGATATACATGAGGTAAGCCCAGTACCACAGGTGCCTATTTGCTCCTCTCCTAGCAGCGGCGGCGGGAGTGCCGCAGTCTCGTTGCGCCTTCGAAAAGGACCCGAGTGGGGCCTTCACGACCCTCGTAGCTGTTTCCAGATAAGGTCGCTTGGGCGCAGAAGCACAGTAGCAGACGCTCACCGCCGAGTCTGGTATAATCACATGTAGCATCCTATAATCAGCGACACTGCGCCAATGATATGGAAGCGAAGCCCAATGAGCGCGTATGGCATAGCGTGGTTGATTTCCGACGCCCGAGTTGCTGTGTGCAAGGTTCAAACTTCGAAGCAACGGGCATTTGGGTTGCCGGTGCTCGCGGTTGGACAACCAAGAGATCGATATGGAAAACGTTCATGTAAGTACGTCTGGCACACAGAGTCCGAGACTTGCCATAGGAGATGACGTTGAATGAGCCTGTTAGGCGCAGAAGGATGCTGGCAGGCGCCTACCGCCGGGTTTCTGGTAATTACATGCCCTAGACCCTACGCAATGATCAGTACGATATGAAAAAGAAGCCAGACATACGCACGAGCTTGATTCCCGGCGTCAAAGCTAGACTCTGAAAGTGAGCACCCTTTTGGTTACCGATGCTCACGGCAGGGTTGAGAAGTCCACTCGTGCGAAATCCAGTCGGAGTCTAGCCCTCCGTCAGAAGCGCCTGCTCCATGCTAAGTTAGCCGACAGATGTTTGACAGAGAAGACATATTTCTATGCGTGCTTCTCGGGTACCAAAGGGCACACGATAAGTGACCGGTGAGAGATTACGGCACTTCGTAGTAGCTGGGAAGATGGGAGTGATGGTCTTGGTGCGATTCGTCCGAATTTCGCGGCAGATGTTTGGTATGATGTCGGAGGGTAGGTTATTTCCGCACTCCTCGAGGGAGCGTGAAGTTCAGAGAAACTTTCTGATGTCACCACTATAGGCTACGATGGGAGTTGAATACCGTAGTTGAGGTTCTGTTGTACTGTGGTGCCTTGCATGAAACTCACGAACACCACAGTTTCCAACGACAGTGACATATGGACATCTGAATCGCATTGGTCGTCACAATGGGCTCTCTTGGCGATTATAAGCCATCGTTATACCTTCCAGAATGCTCTGCAGACCTAGATGATTAGGTCAGGTCGGACCATGCTAAGTGGTGGAAGCGCACATACCGCGTATGATGTCAGCTCAATAATCGGACAATCAACAAGATGCCGGTAATCGCTGAAATTCACTTTAGAAGTATGATTATAGCAGCATGGAAGTCACTGACCTAGGGTCTTAATCGTGTTGTCGACCCGTTGGCATACACGCTTATCCTGCACCATTCCGCGTAATGACAACCATCATGAATACGGCATCAGAAGGGGTCGTCTATTGTCATTACCAGGTGCTGTTGAAGCATACCCAGAAAACGTGATTGATTGGTTGATTTACAAGTATTCGTTCAGCAGGATAGAGGTGGTTATATATTCGAGAGCGTTGCTAGAGCAATGCCGACTGTACCATAATGCCTGTCAGCCTGCAGAATCCAGCATATATGCGAGTGTAAAACTCACATTATTGAAAAATGAGACCTCCTTCGCCCAGATACTGCCAGTAGGGCACCGACACATTCCGTGCTCTTGTTCAACTATGGCAGGGTCCTGATTAAGCATGTTCAACCGATACGAAGAATGTCTTTTATATAGAAGGCCATGGGATGCAAGAAAGAGTTGTATATGCAAGTATTTGGAAGGGGTCGACATAGATACCCGACTTGGAACTGGCTCAGAAGCAAAAGTGAGATGATGTATGCAGCTAGACAAAACTTGGGAAATATGCAAATTAGAGGCGGCGATGCTTTGAAGACAGTCAGGACCTCGTACCACAGCACAAATAATTTATAAGTTGGCATTGAAGCGCGAATAGATAATCCTGACTGTATGCCAGCGATGCAGCAGTTTCCGCATCAAGAACGGGCCCATGTTTGTTGGTCATCGCGAAGGGTGTCAGTGAGGGTAGGCAGTCAGGTAGGGTGTAGGCGCGGTACGTACAGAGGGTATGCGCCGGTCCGTCAGCCGCTCAACGAAGAACGCGATACGAAATACGCGTAGGTTCTCGAGATCATGACTGTTTGGTGTTAACCTGTACCTGTATTTGTCAACGCTTGACATGCCGGCTCAGGGGCTAAATTTAGGCTCTCACCTCAACTTGTCCTGACTCAAGTTGCCGAATGAGTCGGGAATCGTCCCTCTGCTCTAAGTATAAATATATTCAAGTTGGCTCTAGGCCGTTTTAGTGTTTTGATGTGATTCATTTACGAGCGCCTTTCTTAGCCGCCCCGCGATTTCGTACAGTTTCGTACTTATTTTTGTCTTGACGCGGGAGTAGCTTGCATCCAAATCACGCTCAAGAAAATATCTTCTTTCGCAAAGTAAACTAGAGGCATCAAATGTTCGCACACTTGGGAAACCACATTATCGTGTTAATTGTACGCAAAGCTTTGAGCAGAGGACAGGGCGAGGAATATTAGCGTTATCAGTTGCAGGATATACAGTCACAATTGTTGTTGGCAGGCGTGTATCCGATGACTGCTGGAGAGCTGATTAAGATAACAAGTGGTTATTACGATGAACAGATATGCCGGAATCCCAGCCTAAGCATTTATTTAGGCCGAATTCTAATAGTATCCTATCTGGATGCGATGATGAAGGATTTCTCAGCCCATGTTCAAATCGATTTTGTCGCTTTCCTAACGCTCAGTTACCGTTACTCATCGTGCTATTATTACAAAGATGGCTATAGTGTAAATCCCGGGAATCGCGACATGAGCCGACCGAGCTTACTAGGCAGATCATCCCACCTCCTCCGACCGAGCGAAAGCGTGGAAGCGTCCAATGATGTACTTGCGGGCTCCCCGAAGACAGTGCTTCGATTGCGAACTTCTCGGGAGAGAAGCCTATGTTATAAGTGGTGCCCTTTGGAAGGTTACGGTCATCATAACAGACGGACATAACGGATGTGAATTGCTCTTATCGGCAGACGGACAGTCCCGATATCCTTCTTCAAGAAGCACTCGCTATGAACTGGTTCAACGGCCACGGGCGGTAGGTGGAGATATCCTGAAGACAATCGTGAGGTCTCCTCATGGGATGATTATCGGGCGGACATGTAAGCTTTCATGATAGATCCTCGTACGCACTATAGCCAAATATAATTCAGAAAGCTAGAAAAACAGGCTGGGAGGTAATTACCACTTATGGTAAAGACTCTAGTGGACCAAAAACGGAGACTCGGAGAACGAAGTGGCCTAAGATAAACGAAGGCAACTTAAACAAGACATCTGTTATATGTACTGTAGCTACAGGGACATGATATTATATACTATGGGTTACACATGGGAGACTAGAGAAAATAGTATGAATGATCAAATCTAATCATAAATCGTCGATATCTAGAAAAATCCCGATCCAGGGAAAAACTGTGATCCATCGCCCTCTTCCTCGCTGTCGCTGTCATGCTTATAATTCTGCGCTGCCTGGCTGCTTGGCCTTGGCTGGGGTAAAAGTCGTGAATCATCTTGCAGATAACTTTGCTGGAATGGGTCCACGTCCTCTTCCACAGGTTCGGGTATGCTTTGTTGAACAGGCGGTGGTGGCGGTGGGCTCCGGTGAGACACTGGTGGAGGTGGAGACGACGGCTGTTGCCAGTCTTCAGGGTGAATGCCATTAGAGGAACGGCTAGACGCAGTTGCTTGTTTCGGTGAAGGGGTAGCTTGCGCAGCTGACCGGCGTGTCGCCTGAGACGGGTATCCATACTCGAACTAGAAAAAACCTTGAGAAATGTATTGTTCAATTGAATAGAGGAAGCACTACTGACAGCTTGGAAAACTTCTTCACGCTTTCTTTCGCCAAGATCCTTATCAATACAATAACACATGTATAGCGTGTCCGCACTAGGAAGATGTTAAGATATGGCCGCATAAAGTGGTGATAATTCTTACGTGTCTCTCACCAATCCTACACAGAAGAGTCCGACAAGAGCAGTAACACCACCGGCTAACACTGCAGCGCCCAACGCCTGGTCCGGGGCATTCAAAGTATGAGCGACAAACAAATACGTTGAAAGGGCAAATGGAAAAGTTAGTGTTAATGGCGCCACCGTAAGTAATGTCAATGGAGCTAATCCACCATCACAATCAGTGCCGGGAAAATATATTGCGAAGACAATTCACGTACGTTCGGCACTAAAACCACGCTTGCCAACTTTATTGGTCAACGCTCTTGCCCGGCGCGCGCTCGGCATGAACGGATCACCGGTGATGCCTACGTACACCAACGCGTACTTGCTCAAGGCTGTGGTGATACCCTCCAAAAATCCCACGACTACTCGGATCCCACTGACAAGGAACAGCGCCCGGGCGGGCATATACAGAGGCAACCGTTCGAAGAAGAGCGTCAAAAGCGTTAAAAGTCTGATAGCTGTTAGAATCAGGGCTGAAACGACGACCGTGCCCAGAGATGGTCCAGTAGAACGCGTCAATGCGGCATGAATCGTGTGCGTTGACATTGGGGGTGGTGGGGGGGCGTCGGGACTAAAATAGTTAGACACATAGTCCTAGAACGACACACGACTGAGCTTACTTTGCAAAATACCACGCGCCAATCACACTTGCACATGTCATTCGCAACACCCCGCGCGCGACTCCCCATGTCCAAAGCCAGATACCGACAGTTGCAGTGATAGACCAGTTGGCCCACCCCCTGACATGCCATTCCAAAGAGGAGCTCCCTTCATAGGAAGAAGAGAAATACCCTATTAAGAGTAGACGGAATATGAGCGTGACGAACGGTATCGATGCGAGAAGGGTAGCGAGGAGGATAGTCGGGGAAAGAGCGAGAAGGAAAGGATTGGCCATTAGGAGCTGAGTAGCCAATGTTAATGTCGACGACGTGGAATGTATGTCCCTAGGAAGACTGAGAAGTCTTCGAGCTGTAAGAATAGACAGAACCAAGGGGAAAAGAGAGAACAAGCGGAGCCTGCAAGATGTAGGTCAATCCGAGTCCAGTATCAAGCGCGGTAGACGTACCCTGTGGTTTCTCCCCATGTTGGCTCAGTATCACCATCCCACATGAAACTTCCTACAAACGCCCAAATTGCAGATATGAACAACGTCGCGGGGATAAACACGGACGTTATGATCATCACAGGCCGTACGAATATCCGCAAAAGGAGCACATGAGTATACGCCACGAATGCGCTCACAAAAGTGAGGATAGTGATGAGGGGTACTGTGTGTAGAAGGGTGGTATACCGTAGCGTCGCCCCAGATTTGTCGGACTTGGGAGTCATAAACAGTAATATGATAGAGAAAAGCAAGCATAGCGAGAGTCCTGTACACCACAGCGCTGTCCATATGAAATCGTTGAACTTCCGCCGTCCTCTGGGAACGTGCCGGGGATCTGGTAATGAGAAAACGTCCAATGGTCGAACTGTACCATCGCGGGGGAGTAGTGAATCAGTGAGTGACAATGAGACCGGCTGCCTGCTTGTAGGAGGAGGCGGAGGAACAGACGACGGTGGATGGGGTCGACTCTTGGAAGCAGCAGTGAAAAACTCTGGTGGTGGTTCTGAGTCTGTCGAATCGGACGGTGAAGGCGAAGGATCCCTCAACGGAGACGCCTGATGCGCCAGCCAGCCATGGGGCGACTCAGAGCGGTCTGATAGACGATCCGACGATATAAGCGGTCGTGACTGTGGATCACGGTGTCTCGAGTCATGTCTCGAATATATTGCCTGCTCCTCCTCGTCAAGTCGAAGATACGGGTCCTCATCATCCTCATCCCCGATTTCCGGCAGATTTCTGCTCATAGTACCACTCCGCAGATGGCTCTCTCGCAGGTGAGGATCGTCGAGATCATTTAGGTCGGTGTCGGGACCGTATTCAGCACGAGATCCACTGTCGGTGGTGAATGAGAAGAACATTGGCTGAGAGGAGGCCATACTGGTTTCGCCATTCTGTGGTCTATTGAGAATTTGCGAGGCGAACGCAGCGAAGGACGTCGCCATCGTGGTCGACATCAAATAACAAGAGCGTAGTTATTGGCGCTGAGGAGGCTGAAGCAAGCTGTGTCTGAACGCGTAACCCGTCACATCGTCACAGAATAAGGGTCACGCCTCGAGGACTCCTCCCCGCCATTGCCCCCATTGCCAGCTCGAGGCTGATTAGAAAACATGTTTTATGTAACGGTACTTGAAGATGAGAGTAATAAAGAGTATTCCCGAGAACGAGAACAAGTATCACTTTGAAGCTTGGAGACTACGCTTCTCGCTTGTTTTGATTTTCCAGTTCGTCGCCACTGCCAACAGCTGGCGATCCGAATACAGAATCGAGGTAAGCCTGGGTGGTAGCTACGCTTCTGTCTCAGAAGTTTAGAATTAGCGCGAAAAATTGCGACGTAATACCACGCGAACCTGGATACGTCGGCCCTTCAAATTCTGGAATAGTACTAATCGCAACTTGTCATCAATGGAAGAAGAAATTTTTTTGAACCTGTTGGATCGTATTAAGACGGACTAAAGGGACAGCCGGTTCCTAATCTCAGCTCGTCTAATAGCGAGCACTTATTAATGCCAGGCAAGCGAGGAATCGAAGTCATTAACGATAATTATGAATGAAGCCGAGAGGAGTGTGATGAAGCCACCGAGAATCAATCATATTGTTTTAGCAAACGAAAATTGATGCCGTAATTTTCTGGTCGTTTCCAACAACAACGCAGAAAATGGTGTCGTTGAATATGCGGCCGGCCCTAGCATTCGCACATGCTGGTTGCCGAATAAGCATGGTCTCGACAGCCAAGCGACGTGAATGAGTTCTCCGTTCGTATGGAAGACCCACAGGGAAACAGCCAGAGATGATTGTTCAGTAGATATCAGAAGCTAGTCATTGACGACCAAAACAGTAGAGAGCATTTTTCATACCGGAGGACGGGCTGTAAAGTTACAACATGTTTAGGGGCATCTTTATAGCTGTTTGACACAGCGTCTGACAGCAACGCGCATTTCCTAGGTCGCTTCCAGAACCCTGCAGCGCATTGCCTCTTCTACACAGCTGGGTCTGGTCCCTTTTTCTCGGATGTCCTAAAAATGCCGCGAACAGTGTCAATCATCCCCAGCTGCTAGAGAAACATAATAATAAACAAACTCTTTTGCGCATTTTCTGTGCATCAAATGGAACGCTTTCCTTCAGCCGGGAAAGACTTGTCTCTTTTGTGTTTCATTTCCAACGCCCATCAGGACAACTCGGAAACCACGGTCTAACTGTGTCCACACACGTCCATAGCGCGCGCCCAAAATATACCGGGACCAGTGACCATCGAAATCTATGTCCGGAAACCGCTCAGTGGCCGGGAACAACATCTCCCTGAGCAAGGCGTCAGCCAACAGCAAGATGTTCTGTTGGCAAAGATTATGACCTTGTTATGAGCACTGCCTCTTGAGACGCCAGTGATACGCGATCATGATCTTGATCATTCCCCCCATTCGAAGTCAAGATACGCGAGGACAGCCAGAGACACCATCAGATAGTGATACAGCACGAATCAATCAGACCAATATGTAGGATAAGACACACGCCGAGGACAGCATTAGAGACAGCACAATTCGCCGAGGCGAGCCACAGATAGCGCCCAAGTCCACGATTCAGCAGGCAAAACGTCGGTGTATATATTGAAGCGCGATGGATTTCGAAACTTGTCCAAGGCACACAGAATATTGGTGCACAGCCTTATCTCGTGGGCGAGGCTCAGGTACCATCAAGCACGGTGACCCAATGATTGTCCCCCCAACCATTCTCCCATTGGTCGTCTCCACAACTCCGTCATTGCCGCGACGGTCATCGCGGATTCTCATGTGGAAACGTCCCATCGTGTCTGCCGAGAATCGTCCTTGAGAAAACAGACTGAAATCCGTGCTAGCCGCACACGGTCATTCCGCTGGAGGTCTGGAAAAACACTGAGCAGGCCACCTGATTCCATGCCCTATTCCTCCCGTCCGCATGTGATGGAAACCTGACATAGAGGTAACGCTCTCATGGCCTGCGGAGCGCGCAGTGTGCAGCCCAACCGCTTGGAACTTTGCCGCTGATTCCAGGGCCAGAGGAAACTCCAAGCCGAACGCGTGCTGTGTAAGATCACAATCATTTATGCAGTGTATACTTGGCTGTAATTAATTAAACAAGCGCCCTGGCTGTAGCGAGAAATGTCCAAAAATGATTATCATTGTTCTATTCGTAGTCCGATTTCTTCGTAACGATTACAGTGCAGATCGTTCAAAGCACGCTGCTGCATGCAGTATGTAACCACGGCCGCAAGGATACACCGGATAATTCAATTTCTGGAATACCCTTCTCCTACTCCGAACGGATCGAGTGGGATCCTACGAACGTCCGAACACCCTCCGAGATTATATTGCGAGCGTCGGTTTTTAGGTTCCCGGTTGAGGTTAGTGACATGGAAAAAAACAGACACGGCTGATTGAACAGAAGGAATGGCATGCGATGAGTCATGCGTGATGACCGTCATTCTCCTGTACCCGGCGGTGATGACTACGTGTACTCCACTAAATACTGACACGCCGATATTCAACGGCTCATCGGATTCAATCGACTCATAGATGATCATCACATGAGGAACTGTTGACTCATCAGACCGGGAACGTTCCAAAATATTCCGAATGATTTCAATTGTCTTCGGGTACGCGCAAACTACACGGTGACGATTACTTGGATGATATATGATATGTACGTGCAAATATGATTGAGGCATGATGATTGCGATAGATAAAGATGTTAATGAAGAAGAATAGAAAAATAAGATCATGAAAATGCGGCGTGAAATCGAAGCTGTACATATGTACCAAAGCACCAGTGCAAACTTTTTTTAAAAGACAGCAGTAGGAAAATCGACGGAACTATGCGTTCACTCGCACAGGATAGCGCGAGTGTGATTGATGTGAATGGTGACGGTGTGGTATGGGCAAGGGGAAAGACCGCAATATATCGGAGAATGCAGAGTACTTGTGAGCCGCCTGGGGTTTCTTCGGGTGGTAGGACTCTGGCGAAGACTCGTGAAGAGTTGAAGGTGTCTGTGGTGAAGAAGAACCATCGGAAGACTCTGGACTGGAAGGCTCCAGCGCAGGGACTGAGGAACGGTGATGATGACGTTTATGAGGCGAGCGGGGAGAGACTTGCTTAACGGAGTGGCGTGAAGAAGGTGACGGTGATGGGGAGACGGCCGCAGAAAGACCCGCATGGTGGCTCAACAGATCTGCTTCGGTAACGCTGAGCTCGAAGTCAAGGACATCGAGGAATTCTCGCTCGATCCGACCAATGTCGCGCTTCCCAAATACCCCCGTGCAGATTGCCCAGTGAACGTTCTTTAGCGTCGAGTCGTTAAGATACTACAGCGGAGAATTAGCAAATGGAGATGATAGAAAAGAACTTGCAACGTACCTTGGACGCAATTATCAGTGCACCTAAAAATACTCTCTCGAGGGCCCACTCTTCGAGAGCAATGTGGAGATGAGGCTTGGCTCTGTCGATATAGACAAGCGAAGCTAGAACAACCGGCATTGTTACTTCGGCGCGGCTCAAGACTGTGGTGGCAAACGAAGTGAACTTGGCTAGTTCTGGGCGGCGTGAGGCCGGTCTGCCACGGCTGAATGATGGTGATGGGCGGCCCATGGCGAAGTCGACTGTTTCAGCGACAGAGTCAACAAGATAATCTAGAAGAAAAAGTGTAAGAGTGGCTGCTGAAGGACATGATGAAGAAACATACCTATGATAGGCTTGGATATTTTGAGGTCAACGAGCTCCAAGAGAACCGGAGAATGGGTAGCCGAGTCGACGAGGCTGGCAGGGTGTATTGAGCTGGATGAGCTCGAAGATGAGGAGGTCGACGAGGAAGGCGATGGTGAGCAGTCCATGGGATGGTCCATTGCAGGGAGCGAGATTGGGGCACTGCGGGTAGCATAGCGGCCTATATAAAGTGGTGGTGGAGGTCCCGAAAAAGAAAGACACGCTTACGGCAGTATCGCTTGTGCGCTGACTATTCCGTTTGACTCGTAACCCACCATTACCCGATCCGGTGCCGCGGCTACGCCCATTCCCCATTTGGTCCGGCCAGCTTCTCTCGGCATCTGTGCCTACCTTCGAATCGGACAACGACTCGGATTCCGTTGAGCCGCTGACAACACTTCCACCGCAACTGGCGCAGTGATTTGTTTCATTGATTATGCTCGATGCTACCGTGTCCTAGTTCGTTGCCGTCGTATCTACATGCTACCGGTGCTTCCTGTCGTGTTTCCCATGCTTTCATCTCAAGGCTGATATACGCGCCGCTGCCACCCGAGCTCGCGCCTTGCGTGCTCTCACTGTTCCGAATTACTTACCCATCCATCCCCAGTCAAATTGTAATCATAGCTGTCATCCCGAGTATCACTAATGGATTAGCAAAGATTAGCAATCAGATCTCATTTATATTATCAAGTCACCATTCCTCCCCTCCTCGACCGTGTCAACCACGCTCGAACCGGTTTCGCAGAAGAATCACTTGTCCCGACCCTACAGGATCCACAGCGATGAGAATGATCTTCTCATTCACTGCGAACATTCCTCGGACTTGCTGTGCTTTTGTCTCAGATTCCACCTCAAAAAGGAGCAATACGCCATTTATGGAAGGACCCTTAAGTCACCATCCTCGCTTGTCCACGGTAATTTGGTGGACCGTGGTCTCCGTTGCTGTTGGTCCTCGTAGTTAAAATGCCAGGGCTATTTAAATTGGATACAGCACCCTCATTTCACTTTCCCTGATAACGATAAAGAGGTCAATGCTATTCCTCCTAAAGACGCCTTCCCAGGCCGTGCCCAGGTGCAACACCCTCTGACCTTTCGGTCACTTATATGCTTGCGATCTACCCGTTCCCACTCCCATCCATTGTCCTTGACGGAAAATCGGCGGCGATTACTACAGAGGTGTACAATCACAAAGGGGCGTGGGTCTTCCGATTCGCATCATCAAAACCCGACTCCATAATCGGCGTACAACAATATCAGGATGTTCTGTCTGCTATTTACATGTATAATTTTACAGCATTTGATCCTTTCTTCCTGCTGTCCTTGTGGCTTAATTTAATGAAAACCCGTGTCGGAACGGGTTGCCGGTACTTTCTCACCCAATTCCCTTGACCCCCGCCTCAATTTCAAGGCCCTGGTATTCCGCGTCTCGCATTCTATCTCTGCTTCCTGGAAACATGATATCGAGAGGAACTGGGGTTCGATGTGTTGATGTGCTGCTGATATCGTTTGGGACCGGAACCCAAACTGCCGTACTTGGCCGCACCTGCAACACTACTGGCTGCTATCTGACCGTGACGAACCGCCGCGCTTGTCCGCACTCACTTGCAACATAGCCAACTTTGGGTGGTTCACAGACTTGATGCGTGCCCCAGTGGCACCATTTAGTAACACGGGGCATGAGAACTATGTAATCTCGTAAATCAGACTGAACGGTCAGCTAAAAAGATAATCCGTGTGCAGACGCGTCACCTATGGGTAATATCACTATATCATACATTTAAGTACACGCAAGTGTAAGAGTGAATCCCAAATTGAGACTTTCAAGAGTGTCATGACAAAGCACAACATAATTTAGCGGCATTGCGCTCATCAATTCATTCATTCAAGCCGCGCAGCGCATTTCTATAAGAAATTCTGATCTTCCCGCTTTTCCCTTCACGATCATTCTATTTTATGCGACCATACACTTTACCTATTAGATATCTTGCTTCTTCTAAATTTACTAACGATTCCCCAGTCCCTGCAATGAGAAATTTATTCGTGGCTGGAGCCTCATCAGATTCGTAATACCCAAGTTGGAACCCATCATAGTTGTGTAGCCTCTGTATACGGGAGCCTACGTGACTACGGCAACTGTTACGCGACCACAACACTGAGCTGTATGCGATTATAAGGCACAACACCCATGCCGGCGCTTGAGAGAGGTCAAGCGAGAAATTATACATCCCGGCTTGCAGGTGCCGAGGACCAACGTCATTACAGTCAAGCTGATGGCCGGAAAGCGGCACCTCACCAAATCGAGGTTACCGGCGGCAACTGTGGTATGCCGAATCCCAGCCGTCTACCACGTTTGGACAGGAACTACATAACTTCGCACAGTTCATATTTGAGGAGATCTATTATATCTTGCTTATAGAGACTCTGATATCGCCTTCCTGCTGTGTTCCTATCGGAATAATGATAAATACCCATCTACTACTATCTTACCACTTGCTGATTGTTAGTGATGTAGAATTAATGTATGCGTCTCAATGGGGTACTAAACAAACTACTAGTGACCAGCATCTTTAGATAAAATCGGTTGACGTTCGAGTGATAGAAACAAGCCTCCTCCTGTGAAGTTCCTGAGCATTGGGGTACAACTGATATTGGGGGAGCAATATTCCTATCAGACTAATAATAACTGGTACATTAATTCCTAATCGCCCTCTACGCATTTGGCTGTCGTTGCAATGCTTTTTTTGCATTACTTTCATGAGTCGTTACGCGTGCGGCGGCGTGCTTCTTCCTAGAATTCTTAGACTGCAATGGTAGCTCAGTTGCGGGTGATTGTGTTGAGTACAATACATGTTCTTACGTGACTTCACAATAGCGGCGTTCTTCGGGTTGTTCAAGTTTATCTTACGATTAGTCCCTCTCCGACTGGCAGATATTTTTGGGGTCTTGCTCCTCCACTCCGTAATGGTACTCAGGAGACCAGTTATCTCTGCCTCACAATACCCCGGTTTCTCTTTTATATCACAATTGACGCACAACCTCCGTTGTCGCCTATCACCCCAGGTCTTCAGATTGCTTTTCTGAGTTTAGACTGCCGCCTACTGCCGCTAAGAGGTAGAATCAGGTGCAGTTGCCAATGGACAAAGAAAGGTATTGCAACATATTATTCATGGGAACGGTGTACCCCAGAAAGCTACGGATCTAGGTTACACGACAAGCGGGACAGCAGTGGATATAGGATCGAGAGTAAGATAGAATAGACGCCGACATAGTAAGACAGTCCCATCGGAGTGGTGAGATATGGTGAAGCATGACGGTAACGTGTATGTCCATAAACGAGAGCTGGTATGATGAGATAGGGTATGATCTGAAAGAGAGCATTAGCTGAGGCCGCTACAAAGAGAGATAACCAACATTATATGATACTAGATATCTGGCGGCACGGACGAGTCCGCTGCGGTAGGGATCTTGGCTCGGTTCTTGCTCCCTTTCGGTCGGCCACGGGGTTTCTTACCGAGCTGACCACCGTCGTCTCCTGGTCCGCGTTTCGACTCGGCGTTGCCATTTAATCGACGTTCGGTTAGGAATCTAGGCATCAGCAAGGTTAATCGTGGATTATGCACATGGCTCGCAGGCCGGAAAAGGAAAAGTCGCGGACAGATACCGATAGTACTGAGACTGCGGCTCCGCGCCAGGAAAAGATCCCTTCACTCCGAAAATAGTAAAATTTCTGGAGAGTATCTGATGCTCAGACACTAATCCGGAAAGTAGCAGCACACATATATGGCTATGCGCCCTGTCCCGCCCAGTTTCATGGCTAGTTTCTGGCAGTCAGAAGCTCTCCGGAACTTTTGCTTTTTTCGGAGCGCTTCCTCCATCCACGCGTGCCTCCTCCATCACTCGGAGCCGAGAGCGTAACATAGGAACGAAATACAGAAGCGGTGATAGGTCTCGACTTGACTTACTGCGAAGACTTTTCGTCCAGCATCGTCTGCAAGCTAGGAAGCGGAGGCTGGCCCAATTCCTGCCTTAGCCTGTCGACGTCTCGCTTCGCGACGGTGTATTCGCCTTCGGTGATCTGTTGGATTCTTTGACGGATTTCGGTGCATCTAAAGAGGGTTAGCAATGGACGCAACAATCAACTGGTTGAACGGTGCACACTCTTTATCGATCGTGGATTCAAGTAGATCGGCCTGGAGGGACTGGGTGAGTAGGTTTTATGAAAATAGAAGTGACGGGCAGCTTGCCTGATCCCGATCCTCGTTCACCTGGGGTTGGACCAGAGTCAGAAGGAGGTATTCTGGGTAACACAAGGCGCACCTGTCTCAGGCAATTCAGCAGCCGCTGGCGCTCACTTTCCAACCTAAGGCGAGAAACGTCACCAAGTGGTAAGGATTGGGAATTTGAACTGCATACTTGTTCTTCTGTTCTCGTATGTCCTGGACGGCCTTGCTTTTCTGTTCCAACGACGCGTGCGCTGACAGGATGTGTGCCGTATGCAGCTGTAACGTGAGTGCATGCTTCCTGTACGACAACCGATCTCAGCTGCGACCAAATCTAGGCGTAGCTGATATCACGACGCACTTGAGTTCAGCAGTCTTGGCTAGTTCGACTAGACTCTTGGTCCAATCGCCTGTTGCGACAAGCGGCGGTGCATGCTGATGGGTGGTGGTCTCCGGTGCTATGGTCTGGGGCTGGATGAGGGTCCCAGGAGGACCAGTGTAGTGTACGTATTGTGGTTGATGATTATGTTGCGACATTTTTATTGATATTCGAGAGAAAAAAGAAAGGTCCTCGAAGTGATCGGGGTCGTGGTGAAAAATACAACTTGGGCGTGGCCGGTGTCTTTTGGTGTGGCTGTGCTCTTTCCCTTTTGGTGATCGCTCAGTTTTACCGTTCTCGTCCATCCATCATGAGTGTCCTTCGTTCTTTCAAAGCCACAGATATGTTCACGTTTAACAATATGTACGTATCCAAGTAGCTTTGAGTGCCCAGATTTTCTCATTTTCGTTCTATCTAGCAATCTGGACATCTGGACAGAGACCGTAAGCTTTTCATTAATGTCAAAAGTTTATCGCGTAGGCTTAAGGACAAATTCGCGCCGGCAGTACAACATTGGCTTTTATCTGAGTTATCTTTCACGATGGCCAGACCTTTGCTGTGTGCAAGAATCACCTAACGGTCGCCAAATGGGTTACGGTAGCGTTGTATTTCCTCTCTCCGACGCTTCGTTACCTCACATAGACGCTTTCAGTCATCGGAAAAGCAGAGGGCACCAACACTGAATGGCACGGACATGTTACCGCCATATCCGTAGCACCGGAATACCGGAGACTCTCTCTGGCACGTAAAATGATGACCCTTCTGGAAATGGTCTCGGATGATATCTATCGCGGATACTTCGTAGATTTATACGTCCGATGCACCAATAACGTCGCAATAGAGCTGTATGAAGGGCTTGGGTACAGCGTATATCGCCGGGTACGGGAGTATTATGGTAATCTCGGTGTAGGAAAAGGCGGTAGAGACGAGGAAGATGCATTCGGTCAGTTCTTTCCGTGTATATGTGGTGTCGATTCTGACTGTCCTGTCAGATATGCGCAAGCCTCTGTCTCGGGATCCCGGAAGACGTTCTGTTCGAACCAACGGACGCGACATGCTCGTCAGTGCACATGACGTGCCATGAAGTGCTTTGTCCGGCCCCCGAAACCCAGCGGTGGTGCATCCTCGTGTAATATACTAAAATACTGAGCGGATACCAGATTCTACTTCTGTAGCCGTTTCATTTCGGCTGCTTCAAAGTGATGACACGCTCCTGTGATTTCTACCCATCCAGCTCTAGATTCTGACTGGAATCCGCCTCATTTTTATTGCCTTCGGTCGTTCTCGCCTCGCGGACTATCTCAAAAGCGAGGATGAGGTTACATGCGTAAACATGCTGCTAGGACAATAGGCATTTACAACTAGCGGCCCCAGAGTGGTTGAAATTTGGTATAAGGTTTTCACTGACGACTTCAAGATAGATCAATTAACCGTCAATCAGCCTGATCTCTCAGAACAGCCCAGATCCTCTAATGGTTACTACTGTGCGATTGTTGAGGAAGTCGGCATGCTCCACCTCGCATCAACAGTCGCTTGAGCTGTCCACAAGTCGTATTGGGAAAAGCTAGATAGACAGTGGAGGAGGCTCAGGAAGATCATCTACTCGTCTGAGCAATGCAATTTCCGCGTCGTAGAACTTGTCCAGAGCCTCCTTATCTGAGCAAAAGTTGTGCAGCTTAACTCTGATATCATCAGCTGCCGCCGCCGGACCCGATTCCTTGCCTCTCAGCGTCGTGCCCATCCGCCCGGGACCCATCAGCCTGTTGGTCAAGAACAGGAACCCCTGCGAACCACCGACTACTTGGATGAAGGCGACACCAGATCGATGCACGAACTGCGAATACTTGTACGGCGACCTCCGGTATGAGTACACCACGTCAATCTGCTCTGGATAGAGATCGGAGGCTTCGACGTCCAAGATAAACCCAAAATTCCGCAAAAGTGCATATTCGAAGTAGTGTGTGGTGTGCGTGCCCTCTGACACTCGACTCTGAAGATCGGGCACTATGGGCGGCGGCAGGGCTAGGCGTAAGGGAAAACATGACTGAAACGCATTTCGGTCCCGAATGTCGCTTATCTGAGTCACGTAGGCTTCTACGAGTTTCAGACCATATCGCTCGATAGTCTTGTTCCACTGTCGCAGTTGGTCTTCGATGTATCTGCCAGTCGTGCCAATCCACTGAAGTTCGAAATGGAACACCGTGGCGGGGTTGTGGATGATGTCATGATGGAGAACGACCGTCTCTGCTTGGTCGCTCCGCTACGTTCAGAGCGTCAGTCAACAATGACAGAGCGAGTGGAAGCCAGACTCCTTGCCTTGGTGATGTCGATATCTATGACCATACTTTGACTGAGAATGACTCTCTTCTTGGTTTGACGGACGTGCTTGGGTCTGGCGACACTAGAAGGGTAGACATTGGCCCGAAAGTTGGGAGCTTCCAGCCGAGGGCCAAACCACGAACGTGGGGTGGATGGTATGGCATATTCGCCTATCAGACGATAGAAGTAATGTCTAGCCAGCAATCAATTCAGATACCGGTACATTTGCAGTATTCAGACTTACCCATCCAAAAAGTTATGATACCCTCGGACATGCGCGAACAATCCTTGTTCTTGGAGCTTTATGCCCCATTCTGTTCCTTGGGATCGAGACGAGACATCGCGGAATTCACGACAGAGCCAAGAGACAAAATCGAAGCCTGTGAAAGAATCTGGATAACGGGTTCGATGCCATTGGTTATGCTTGATAGGAACACCGTCATCTTCTCGCATGGCTTTAGCGATCGAGGCCAAGGTCATATCACCAATCTCCCTCTCGCTTTTCATCTTCTTGCGAAGGGGACCAGCAGCATGGATTTGATCCAACTGGTCCATCAACGCGTTGTCAAGGACCGAAGCCGCTGGTTCGAGTGTCGTTGGCAGGAATCGAACAGGAGGAGGTGTCTGCTTCTCATCAGGTGGCTGCCAGCGCACCTTGGTGAAATGCTCGGCCAGTTTTTCGATCCCCAAAATACGTATCTCTTCATCGTTCAACATTTCTCCTGCAGAACCAATGGAAACAGTCGGAGGCTTTACGGTCGGTATTACTACAAATCGGGTTCTCCAGTAACGAAGGGATTCGTTGAACTGGTGCTCGTACCCTGCGACAAGCATATCCAATCTATGCCGTTCCCATTCAATGTGGGCAAGGAAGACGTCGAATGAAAGACGACTGACCGATTCCAGCCATAATTCTCCAGACCATGTGAGGTAAAGGTCGTTGATTGTTGTGTATAACCGACACCGAGCTTGGGCCATATCAAGCACTCATACTGGAATGGTTGACTAGCAGGCATTCTACGAACGTAACGCCTCACTTGAATAGCCTCTCCGGTGTACGAGATGCGATGGATTTCGTTACTCATACTCAAGTAGACCGGATTTGCTGTGGACTGCAAGACTTCAGCCGCGCCCCAAGGCTTGGGAATGTCGTCGTCCGTGAGACCCATAAATGACTGATGACGTCGAAACGTGGACCTCTCCTTCTCCTTCTCCTTCTCCTCTGCTCCGTTGACGCTCTGCCCTTTCTGCTTCTTCTGTAACACAAACTGGAATCCTTGGGCCAATCGGACGGCAGCCATGCCTCGCATGACTACAAGTGCCCAAGCACGACGTCGATCTTCTGCGTTGCCCTTCACTACAGGAGGTTTTACAAGAAACGAACGCATTTCGCTAGGATCCACAACGAAGTCATATGAAAACACATCGTACGCATTCTCGAGCTCGGCCGTTGAGGGGAAGTACTCCACGGAAAGAGGTAAGCATCCAGGTGTAACAATAGACTTCCATTTGATCTCGTGCTTATAGGAGGGTTGAGGGAACATGTGCTGCCATCGAGCGGCGAGAGATGACTGGACATGAGATACCGTGATTTGGGGATTGGATGGGTTGGCCCGAGAGCTGGGAGACGAAGAGGACCACGAAGCGGCCATAGAGCTGGTCGTTCCGCGACGCTTCATAATGGAGGGAATATCGCTTTTTGGAGAGCCATCTGCAGGTCGTCCCGATGGTCGCGTCCCGGGTGGAGGATCGCTTTCAAATACACGGTTCAAACTCGGACGAACTGCCCCTCTTCCTTTGATTGCCATCGGCTGAGGTGTATGGGGTCCATGGCTCATTACCATACTTAAACCAGATGATGTGGAGATGGAGGAGGACAGGGTGGGTGTCAACGACGCAGTATCTGCATGTGGCGTCGAAGTCGCTGATGCCGACACAGTCGTCGTCTGAGGCTCAACAAGACCGCTTCTGAAGGGCTTAAACAGCCACGAAGGCGTGAGTTTCGAAGAAATCGATTCGCGTGACGGACTGTCTCTCTTCGTGCTCCTCTTTGAAGAGTACGCGGATAGATTGGATCGAAGGGAGCGGATCGATGACTGAGACGGAGATGAAGTTCGGGTTCTTGCAAGCAAAGTGGACGATGATAAGTCCGTAGAATCATCTGGTGGTAGTTCGGCGATGTAGATTCTTGGACTCTCTTCAATGGGAGGAACATTGGGAGCCATCAATGAGTTACGATGAGAAGGGCGCTTTTCGGCGTTCATACGATACGTTAAGGACACACTTCCGGACGATGCAACAGAATTGGTGACTGGCGGCCGTTGTTGTGTTTCGCCATGAACCGTAAAAACATCGTGGTCAAATTTGTGTGCAGCTTGAAGGGTGAGGGGTGGGCCGCTACTGGCAGTATCTTCCCGAGGAGTTGGTTCCACCTCATCGTTCAGGTAAGGCACTTCAATGCTAGACAATACATCGTGCTCCAAAAGCCCGAGCATCTGTATTTCATGCATTTTGGCTCGAGCAATAAATCTGCGACAGTCAGAGAAGGATCGAATACTTTACGTAGTCCTCTCACCTATCTTGGCGGAACGGAAGGTCCTAGTCGATGTAAATTATAAACGAACAACCAGGTGTAAATTTCGCATCTCGCACCATTTGCTTATCCCAAAACGATACTGAGATCCAAAAAGGCTCCCACCAAAATGTGGCCTTCGTCCTCGCATCCTGTGGAGTTGAATCGTCATCGCCTCCCCAGAGAGGGTCCATTTCACGCGAACCAGCGACTGCGACCTTTGAATCGGGCTGCACGCCTTGAAAACTAAAGATAGGACTTGAATGAAGAGGCGGCTTCTCGAGACAGATCAAATCTAGACCAAATCCTTGGTCAAGCATCCGAGTAGTGGTCAGTCGCAGCAGGTGCTTGGAAACGCGAAAATAGCCTGTTCCCGGGGTGATGAGCATGGTCGCAGCCCCGGTGAGAAGCAGAGAGCGATCAATGTAATGGGTCTCCGTGGGGTTCAGCCCGAGGTTCAACGCCTCAAGGATTGGGCCATCGTGGGCATAGGAAAGACGCCCTACTAAGCGGACCTGCTCCGATGATCCGGAGCTGCCCTCCAGATGTGCTCGGTGGTAATGGTGGGTGAGCAGGATGTCGCGTTGAAAACCCCAGAATGAATTCTTGAGATTAACAAGAGTGGGCTTCCACTCATATATGACTTCGAGGTCCGTTATGACCTTGTAGAAATCTTTGTACCACTGGCCGCGGTCATCCCGTCGCAAAGGGCCTGCTGCGTAGTCAATCTCGGACTCATCGTAATACACACGAGATATGAGAGCAATAGTGACAGTATGGTTTGTGCCGGCTTCTTTCCATTTGGCGAAAAGCGAGGGAAGAAATGAATGCACGATCTTCTCGTTATAGCGCTCTCCATCTCCCGCGAATTCCCAGAGTTCTCGGCAGACTTGTATGAAGATTGTCACTCTGGCCGATAAAGAGCGGTATATTGCCTTTGTCCGAGATGTCATGCAAGCGGCAGATACCTGGAGTACCCACGTAAGATAAATTAATTGTCAGCGGGTCGAAGGCTGACCTTTTTACCGTCCACAAAAATACTTTGTATCTTGGCCACACCGCTCCCTATGAAGTATACTTCTTGATCCGCGTAGACACACTGCCCAGCGAGATGTTCGCAGAGGCGCCACATTTCATTTCGCCCCATATACTGATCTTGAAATATGAATTCCACGTAGTCGGCACAGTGAAGCTCCCTATCAACCTAGAAACATTTATCCAAGGATAGCTGGCGACTCCAACATGACATACCTTGACCAAAGTGACCTCGCCATTGTTCCTCACGCCGAAAGATTCTGCCAGCGGTTTGGGTACTGAAATCTATTAAACCATCAAGATATGATACAGGAACCACGAAAACTGCGCGCACTTGCAGCTGAGGCTTATTTGATCCATCATCTTTTGGAACAATGAAGAAAAAGGACTCGTTCCCGCCATTAGCAGT
The DNA here is from genome assembly GCA_030407015.1 of Armillaria fumosa. Lineage (NCBI taxonomy): Eukaryota > Fungi > Basidiomycota > Agaricomycetes > Agaricales > Physalacriaceae > Armillaria > Armillaria fumosa. The sequence goes on from JAUDYM010000018.1 coordinate 708,300, forward strand.
TACGCTAATCATCTCCCCCTCCGTCACACCTGGCCATCGTGCATGATTGAACGCGACATTTTGATTATCCTTCGGGTCATGCACCCATGAGTTAAGCACGACGGTGTCCCCGATTTCCAAGGGTGGGCATAATACTGGTGGAGGCAGAGGTCTAAGGATAGACTGGGCGGTATTCGACCTTCGTCGGTTGAACTGAGGCTGCTGAGATTCTGCACGGGAGGTGCTCATGAATGTATGATCAGCATGGACGCGATCTGAGGACGTGTTCGACAATAGATTAGAGCCAATCAACTAGTAGCGAGTGTTCGTGAAGACAGTGGCAGTGCTATACGGCGGAGGTTGCCGCCAAATATTATGGTCCAAGGCACGAGCTGAGATGTAAATCACAATTAGTATTGATACACTGGTAGGGAGTTGGTAGAAACATGAAGAGACATGGGCAGCTTTTATTGGCAGCATATTAAATATTTCTAAGGGCCTCAATAACAGGCCACGACCTGGCCCTCACTCGGCAAATCGGCACACGACCGGCATTCGATCGGCATCCCCATCTTATCTCTTAAACTTACAAATCCATGGCGTATGGACTATCGAGTCAAGGCACAATTTTGCGGGATGATAACTAGGGAATTGAACTATAGATTAAAATCTTTTGTTCATTTTTCCCGCCCGGCGGCCCCATAACATGTTACGTAACCGAGAAGCAAGTAACGTCGCGCGACTCCTAAGTCCCAAAAAGGGAGATACGCGTCGGTGAATCCCGGAGAACAATCGGAGAAGGTTGGAAGAGAAGAAGGAGCAGGGAGAGAATTCAAGAGCGGAGATGCAGATGGGGAGAAAATTGGATAGGACATACTTTGCACAACAAAAATTGAAAACCAATCTCCTCCAATCCCTCCCTGATCTTATTATTATGATTTATGGAGCCTTTTCAATTTTGCAGACCAGGAAGCATGTCGATCTTTATCAAATATAGCTATGACGCCTTGGCACGGCCAATTGCCACCGATGGTGCCTCGCGGAACTTACATAAACCAACTTTAACAGTTTTATTGCATGTCTGACTCTCAACCTTTACTGAAAACAGACCATTGCGGCCTCGCTGCCTTTAACTGTCTTTCCTTGCTCCTTTTCTTTCTTTCTGTCCTTCTTCACCTGGGTAAACGGCCGCCGTTTTTGTCATCGTTATGTCGACGTGCAGCCAGACACCCACCGATACCCAGAGTAGTGTTATCTCTACTCAGATTGTCTCAACTTCTGTTGGATCGGTTGTTTCTAGCATCCCGACACTCACGAGCTCTGCTGTGACGACGGTTTGCGCCGAGTTCAATTCCAGTGCCTCTGGACAATGTTTGTCTTCGACTACTTCGGTGCTAGGGGAGACGACGCTGTGTGAGTTGCGATTGATTTCCTAATTTACACGGTCATTTGGCACTAAATTAAATAATATGCAGATGAAACCACCACAATATTTACTTCTGTCGCGGTGACATCGAATTCTGCCGTCTCTACTGTGTTCACCACGCTATATGGAACTGTGTGCTCTCCCCTTCAAGATACCACTACCCCGCCAAGCACTACTACCACTCCGCCTAGTACCACCACTACTACGAGCACGACACCTACAACAACCTCCACAACCTCAACCTCGACTTCCACTTTTGTTACAGTCTCGACACCTCTTCCAACTATCATCACGTCCGAAACGTCCATGACTCTTGCTGGTGGCGAAGTCACAGTTTCAGTAGTAACACGCACCTCGACATTACCTGTCACAACAGTAACCTCTGCCGCCGCCGTGAGTACATCCACAGGCGCTGCTTCCGGTGGTAGCTCCAGCAATATCGGCGCTATAGTCGGGGGCGTAGTAGGTGGCGTCTGTGGTCTCTCCCTACTAGCCCTGATCATCTGGTTTGTCCTGTAAGTACCCCATCACATGGTGGAACACACCGTACCTAACAGGCTGTGCACAGAAAACGCCGTAAGAGATGGGACGATATCTTCGACGACCTCGACGATCAGGTCGCTGCCAACACTGGCACGGGGGGCAACGACAGGTTCTCCCTCGGGCGGGATCTAGACGTGGAACCCAAACCGTACGAGTATGGGACCGTGGGTGGGAACACGCACCCTTCCCTCAACGGCGTTTCCCCCCCGCAATCACCTCCGATGGCTGGCCAGCCAATGATGCCGGTGTACCCCGACCAGAGTCATGGGTACGACCAGCAGAGGCTGCAGGCCATTTCACCACTGAGCATGCTACCCATGGGCGTCGCGGCAGCGGGGAAACAGCAACAGCAACAGCAGCGGATGTCGACGCACAGTATGGATCCCTCCCAGTTGCCCTCGGTCGGCTCCAACAACCTCGCTATGCAAGCCGGCTCTTCCTCCCGCCCCACCTCGTCCGATTCCGGATACTTCAATCGCGCCCAGGCGGAGCGGCGGCTGCATATCGTCAATAACGACGCGGCGGCGACAGGACAGCGGGCGTCGGTGATGAGCGCTAGCCCGGCGGCGGATATCTATTCGAGTGAGGGGGTGATTGAGGAGGCCGACGCGGGTGGGTCGGGCGCTGGTGGGGGTGGCGCGAAGGGGAGGCGCCGGAGCTCGGCGGCGGCGGTACCTGGCGGGAAGGCGGGCTTGGTGCATCTGGACGGAGCGAGGGCCCAGCGGGAAGCAGATGCCGCGACTCATGGTGGAGGGGAGCTCCCGCCGCCTGCGTATTCCGAGAGTTGAAAAAAATATTACGACCTATGAAAGGATTTACCTTACATTGCTTTTTCTCGACAGCTGCATTTATGATTTTATCTTGGTTGACTTTGTATCCTTCGTAACGTTCACTTTCCTTATTTGTTATGCTTGCATCATTCTCGTGTCCTTGCCCAATTAGTATCGCCTGCAATTTTCATGGTCGTGCAGTGGAAGAGGACCTCTCAGACGGTCGTGTGTCCATGGTTCTCTCTATAAATCTCCCCTGTATCGGAGTACCGTCGGGGGGACGACTCCAGTTCATTTCTGAACTTATGGCACCAAACACTGGCAATCGTCGCTACCACCACCACCATATCTGCCTTGATCTTCTGAAAACTCGTGTCCTGCATCTTCAAATCCTGCTTCAATGGTCAATCTAACAGTCAAAAACGGGACTGATAGCGGCGCAGGTACGTATGTAGTAACCTCAGCAGTTCTTTAGTTGAATGACGCTCTATTCAGTGCCACTAGACGATCAGCTTGAAGTTTCCCTCTGGATGTACGAGATTGAGGGACACCCTGTAAAGGAACGTCTTGGTGGTCTCAAGGTTGAGTTTAGCTACTGTATCAAGTCCATCTACTATTGCTATCAGCGTTACCTGTATAAAAAAGTTCAAGACAAAGGAAAAAGAAGCTGAAAAATCTCAACAAGTTTGGCATTCTCAGCACACGAAAAACCGGAAAAGACGATGTTTCAGTCAATTGCTACTTCTCTTGTTGTTGAGGAGCTCGACAAGTACGTATCACTGAAATACCTCTGAGCCTGGGGGTGTATGCCTCTCATGTTAAATTTTTGGTTCCTTCTCTCTTTCTCTCTCCGCATATATTTTCCGTGATCCTGGTCCATTCTCAAGCTTGACATATTAAGGTCCAGAATATGGTTGAGCGAGCCAATGAACATCGTCTCAATGTATGGAGCATTCAAATGTTTTGCCATGCTAGCAATGAATAAGCATGGGCATACGAAGTCATCGTAGAGCCGCGGATTTAACTGGAATTTGTTGCGGCACCTTCCACCGTGACGCTCGTCCTGCTCCCCTTCATCCTTTGTTAGTGTTGTTTAGAGTCTGCCTGTAGTATTCTAATGATTCGACATTGAAGAATGTCCACTGGGATATCTGCACAGGAGCATTCAATGGGAAGCGCGACATTGGCCGGATAGAACAAAAGTTCCTCGACTCTGTGCTTGACTCCTCGGAGCTGGTCCCACTATTCCCATACTCTCTATTGCTTGTGCTGCTCGTCCATCAGATAAAATACACTTTATATACCTATGTACTTGACTTCAATGTGACAAACTTTATACGCTGATTCGGAAAGAACCGGGGATCAGTGTAGGACAGGGAAGAACTTTCAGGAAGAGTGTTCTGAACAGACGGCAGTGTCGTCCGTGGTTGGTGGTATGACTGCTATTGCTCAAAAATGAACCGGAGTCGTCCCGCCGACATGAAGAAGCAACTCAACCCGAACCCGACCCCGAAAGAGGTGATGTCCTATTTTGGTAAACCGGCTTTCCAGCGCCACAAACTCACTTGACCCTTCCGTACCTCGACACACCTACCTCATATCGTCCGTCCGTTACCAGGCCTTTCCAGCTGAAGATTCCAGGCTGCTTCGATGAATATCCGTCTAGCAAGGGTGCGTGTATACTCTCCATGGACTTCGTGCAGAAGATCCGGAATTTTCCCTAGGTGAGCCTTTTCCTCCGAGTCGCACACATCACCGGGCCCAGTTACGAGCTACTCTTCTGCTTAGATTGATGACCTCAGTGGTATGCAAGCTGCCAACCTCATCAACCTCCCAGAGAACTATGTCATGAAATTCTGTCCGCATTAATTTTCCCCCCCACACGACCCGTGCATGCAGCTTATGTGCCCTTCTCTACTTACCTAGGGATGTACCACCTCTTGACGTGGCCGCAGATATCGTTCGTCGCCGAGAACGGGGAGGGCAAGATCGTGGGATACGTGTTGGCGAAGATGTGAGTGGGCTGTAAGTGTATTGTGTGTGGGCTGTGGGTGACGCGTCTGCTTTCAAGTGAAGACGAGAACCCGGATGCGAACCCGGCTGACGTGCATGGGCATGTCAATTCCATATCGGTGCTAAGGTCGTACAGGCGGCTAGGGCTCGCGCGACGGCTGATGATATTATCGCGTGAGTGCACCCAGGCTTGAACTTACCGACGCCGTTTATATACTGGCGTCCTACCTAGAGGAAGCGATGTCGACGGTGTACAACGCCTCGTACGTCTCATTACATGTTCGGAAGTCCAACAAGGCGGCGATTGGGCTGTATAAAGACACGCTGGGATTCTCGGTGGCGGATGTAGAGAAAAAATACTGTGCGCTTAGTCCGACTTCCGTGTTACCCACTCACTACTAACTGTGGTGCTACTCAGATGGAGACGGCGAGGACGCTCTATCAATGAAATTGTTCCTGCATCGATAGAAGTAACATTCTGAAGCTTATTATATAGAACTAGTGTACAAAAAAGTATATTTTCCAGGCGAGGCAGGATACATGGTACGTACAGACGCGGAGGTATGAAATCTGGTGAACGATGAGTGAGAACGACATCAAAGGGAAAAGAGAAGAGCAACAGAAGAAAAAGGTCTCAGCCTCGCCTTTAATTCCCCATCCGCGCCCTGCCATCTAGCCGCCTCGATGAGGGGCCCAGATACCCTGACGATACGGGACTCCTACTGAGCGGGGCGCGTTCTTTTACCAGGATTTTCTTCATCGACCACAGAAAGGGAAAGGAAATAAAATAGATTGGCTACTCACAATACAGAATGAGTAACGATAACGGTATGGTATGTAGAACTGCTCCAGGTGATCCTGCGTCCTCGCCCCTCAACCAATGGGAGGAACATCAGCAAAGATTGTTTTTGAGAATCCGATTCCCTCTTCGACGTTTGTCTGGACCATCCGCCCTTTGGTGTATGCCTGAAGAGGCAGTAGACAGATGGTAATTTTGCCGTCGTGGTTTTTATGAAAGAGAAAAAAGAGCTGATCGGTTTATATCGGGAAATATTCAAACTCCGACAGAATTTGAACGCAACTTTCTCCAAGTGTCTCTAAGGAACTTTAGGATAATGATGGCCGGAATCCGGCATTGTGGTCCTCGGAGGGCATATATGATAAATTATTGTGAAATGTGGAGTTAGGTGCTTCAAGGCATTGAAGAGATAAAGAGAGAAATCAGTCGCTGTATGCGATCATGCAAGCCTGCCATGCCGGCTCGGCATCACATTTTTCAAATAGCGCTCGCCCCCTTCCGTCGCCCCGATCTAATTCAAGACTACATCATTTGAACGACTTTTCTTCATACGGATCGTTGAGTCTGGTTTACGTGACTATCCTTAAGGAGCCTTTCGAGTGGGCATGTCCGTGCACTCGCCTGCATCATCATTTTCACAACTTGTTCGCCGTTCGCAGTTTGCGTCTTTCGATCCCTCAATACGGCAGACGTACTTGTCGCCGGCTCCCCACGCTAACCGTGGCGATTGGGGTCTCAAGCGTCCGATCCCCATCCGACGCAGGAATGCCTACATCACCCTAGCAGCGCCCTACGAGGCGCGCCAGCAGTTCACGGAATGGACGCGTGGAGAATCACAGGTGCGGTTTATCCGCCGCTTCGAAGAGATGGATACCCTGCCTCGGATGGCGCCGTCCTCGACGTGGGCCCAGAATCAGAGCTCGAAGACCTTGAAGGAATGGGTGGTGGATTCCGAGTTTGGGACACTGGAGGAGAGGCCGGATGCGACGGAGGGATGGACGAAGAAGAGCAAGTCGGAGAAGGCGCTAGATTTCTCCAAGACTCCGTTCGACGAGAACCTGGCTGGGCTAGGGCGCAAAGGCCCTGGTGCATACGGCGCCGCCGCGAAGCCGGAGCAACTGTCGAATTTCAGTCCGAATTTCATGGCGATGACTGGGAATGAATTCGAGCGGTATCTTAAAAAACTGCGTGCCCTGCGCCCCGCTTTCGTCGAGTTCGTCGAGAACGCCAAGAAGCAGGACAAAAAACTCAAAAACAAAACTCTGTATGAACTCGCCCAAAAGGGGGAGGCGCCCCGGCCGAGCAATGTTGACGTCGCTACTGTACCGCTGCCCTCGCTCTCCATTAAGCACCAGCCTAATTTGCACCGGCGGTTCATCGAGGCAATTACCCACGAGGAGTTCACAGATCGTGCTTCCCGGAAAATCGAGCCACAACCGCATCCCAATGGCGGCTTGCTCTACGCCCGTCCCACCCTACTCCACTCGCACCTCATGTCCGACCTCCAGCCTGGTATCATCCTGCAGGCAAATACTGGCTCTGCCGGCCAGGCTGCGCATCTCGGTGCGATCAAGGGCTCTACCAAGCCCGGGTACATGGCGAGCTTCGGTGGGCTCAAGGCAAAGCTGGAGGTGATGCCTGCTGGGAAGCAAGTTCTCTACGACGTCAACCGGGCTAACCCCATGCGACGCCACGACATCGACTTGTCGACCGCCCCCATGCGCATCGTCCCCGGGAGCGTCATCGTCGATACCCCTCCTCAGACCGTCGGGAGAAATCCAGCCGGTATCAAGGGCGTGCGGATTTCTGCCTCGGTTACGACGGATTCTGCGTATAAGACGCTTACGAACTTCCATTGGCCGGGAAGCGAGGATTATATGTGTGCGGACCCGCCTGAGTTTGATGAGAAAGAGCAGGCGCTGATGCAGTCGCCTGTGGAGCTGCGAAGTGAGCGGCGGGTTCCCAAGGCAGTGACGAAGGCGCACAAGGCCGCTGTCTTGGATTCCCTCAAATTCCTCTCGACCAACCGTAAGCCAGCTCCCAAGTCACGAGTAGAAGAGGTTGTGGAGTAAATTTTCATAGTAGACGTCGGCATAATACATAGTATTTCTACTTGCGTGTGATGTGTGTCAGTTGAATAACTAAGACCATGTTTTCACCCGAGAGAATAACTTATTACAGAGGCTAACGGTTCCTTTTATTATTTCATTGATTAGAATATAGAATCTTAGATGTACATGCACGGTATGTAGACATACCAGAGAAACAGCTAGGATGCAAGTCAGCCCGAAAATGCTTCCAAAAAGCGAAAGCCTTACTGGACTCCCTCCCCCAAATGGGACCCACGTATCAACCCACCTCTCGAAATTCCCGACAATGATGAGACAGACCATGTTTTTATGCGAGATAATAAATTATTACAGAGGCTAACCAAAGTTCTAGCCTCCTTCTAATATTTCATCGATTAGAATATAAGACCGTTGTATTGGTCGACTCTGCTATATACAAGCTCGGGTAAGTAATAGCAAATCACTATCAAAATACCTCGTCGACTCGTCGATAGACAAGGAAGCGGTCAAAGTAAAGTAAAAGAAAAGAAGGAAAGAATAATTCAATGAGCTGGAAGTCAGAGGTGTAAGATATCAGTCAGAAAGGCTGGTACGATTACAGGTGGGCGAGATCTTCTATTCTTTTGTGAAGAGATCTCGGAGTGTGCCTTTCTTTTATACATGCCCTAAATCCTACCAGTGAGATGGATGCTAGCCATATGCCAGGAGTGTGCAATCCTGATATGCATTTGAGACCGTGTCATACCAGAAGACGTACCGTCATGGGGAAGGGGTGGCAAGAGCCCTAAGTAAAACTGTGCGGAATCACGGGGCCAGTGAGGACCATCCTTGAAGAGGTTTCGAGCCAATGCGAGAAGGGCGTCATGTAGCGACAATGGAATGTCTATTGCAGAAAGCGGGCTGCTGGGACACTTCATCGCCAACGGCGCCGTACTCGGGGCAGTGAGCAAAGATGTGATGAATAGTCTCGATTTCTGGGTGACCGGATGTGCAGGTCGGGCAGATGTCCCCAAAATGTAAGAATCTGGTGTAACGGCAGTCGAGCTGGCAAGATCGGGCATATAAGTGGTTGACAGCGGAAAATGTAGAGGATGCGCGGATATGAGGATGTTCAATATAATGGCGTCATCATTGTCGAGGCTGGTCGGAAGTCAGGCTACATTCTGGTGAAGGAGGCATGAACATTAGATAAGTAGTTCGAAACGTTGGATTCGATGTAGCCGTCTACAGTTTCATCGTATAGAACGAGATGATCCAGAAAGAAGGTAGGTACTGGAGCAGGAAACAGGCGTAAGGTCAGGATTTGAGATGATGCTGCAAGGAGATCGGCGGTGTTGTTCATGAGGTAGGGGGGTCGGTAGAGTTGGTATGAGCAGGTGTATAAGTACTTGTAGGTGGGGGGGGGGCATCATTGAGGGGATGTATGATGTTATACAGTAGCCATCGATAGAGGGAACAGCCGGGCAAATTAGATCACTGATAATGTTGAAAATGGGTGTTGCGCTGTTGACATGATTGTGTAGATTTCATGGGAGTTTGGTAGTGCGTGAAGGCGTTTCTTGGTTCCATAGATATCTGCGATCACGAGTGCGTACGTCTCTCTGAGGCTGATGGTGACTGAAATGCAGAAAGTGACGGAACGTGGATGACGGAACCTGGGTGCTGCAGGTATCATGGAGCCGTTTGTAGCCCAGGATCCAGGCGGCAACGGCGAAGTGTAAGGGTTATGAGGGGAGGTGTGTCGGCACGCACGGAGTTTTCACATTTTGCATAGCACCGCGAGCATGAACAAATGAGAACCTGTTGGACTGGAGTTTGTACAAACCCAACACTCAATTGGTCCTCTGCATTATCTCCTCTCCTCCGCTTCCTTCTCCGAGTACAGTTCTTCTGATCCTCTTCCAATAAGCCCATAAAGCCGAGGACAATATCCTCCAGCGTAATCAAGGGAATCCATTGGGTAGTTCTCGAGGACACATCTTGAGCACGACTGAACCTATGATTATAGAATTGTTTGAACAGGTACAAGAGGGGTAGACAGTGGAGAGATGATCGTATTACCGAATATTACCTTGCTCTCTTGGGGTCGAACTCGTGCGCCAGACCTAACTCGTGATATTCACGTGAATGGCGCAATCTCGGCCCCTAAACAAGGGGTGACACTGAATATTGAACACTAAGACGACCCACCTCGACGTGATGTCTTTTCGAGACGGCACCAGTATACAGTATCTCTGGGACGACATGGACATGGAAAACATCATTAAAATCTTGGAAGAGCATGGCGTAAGCATCTCTTGCCTGAGATGATCAACATGCTGAACTCATATAACAGGTCCAAGTCTCTGATTTCATTGCCAAATCACGGCGGAATCTGCAATTGTAATTCCTTTTTGCAGGATTCTCTCAGAGTGTCCGCTAAGGTGGTGACTCAATCCATTACCCTGGAAGATTTGAAAGGTCTGCCAGGGAATTTTCTTGCCTTTTTGGTGAAAACACGCATGGATGGTAAGCAAAAAATCTCCAATCTGAACATCCAGTGTCATTCAGTGCTCTAAACAATATGGCAGAACATGATGTCGGCGCCCATGGATCGGGAACGGGGATGCAAAAACATGTACCGCAGTTCATGGAACCTCAGCACCAAGGTTTACGAGACTTGCTTCACACCGGACGGGTACACACAGATGCACCCCATCTTGTTGACGGAACCGACATCGAGCGCAGCCTCAGAAATACAAGCAAATCGGATGTGCTACTTGCTCTGGGTCGCCATGGACAGTAAAACCCAAACCCTTTATCCGGTGTCCTCCGAGACCAGTGCTGTAAAACATATGGCAGAACATGGTGCAGACACCCATGGATTCGAAACGAGGGTGAAGACCATGCCCGCCGCCCGCCAGTAAATGGAACCTCAGCATCGAGCATTGAGAGACTTGCTTCGCACTTGACAGGTACACGCAGTATCACCCCGATCTGTTGATGGATCCGACATCGAGCGCAGCCTCGAAAGGACAACCAAACCAGCGGTTGTAGATGCTCTACCAGGACGCCGCTCGTCCATCTCTAAACATCTACAATCGTGTTTATACAAGGAACGTAGGGTCGTGATATACAAATTTTTCTCTCTAGTGGAGGAGCCTGAGTTACGTCCAAAGCGTCGACTGGCGGATTCCGATAACTGATCGATGGCGAAGAAATCCAGAGTGAAGGCGTGAAGGACCGAATACTCCCGTGATAGTAGACTTGGCGTACTTGCGAAATCAGACAAGCCGGAAATATAATCTTATTCATAGAAAGTCGGTGGGGGCTTCGTTAGTCAGGGAAAGAGTATTGCATTCAATACTACTATAATACTAAGGTACGTAGGGGTGCCAACCGCTAAGCAAGGTATTGGAGGCGTCGACCGACGACCGCTAGTAGAATCTTCATTTGTATGTCACACGTGATTTTGCATGACATCATTTTCCTCGAATTACCTTGCACCTTTTCCAGATGCGAGGATGGCCTGGTAGCATCATTCGCGCCGCCACTCCCAGACCATCTAGAAAAGTCATTCTCTCACGAGAAGGAATATCGTCTTACACGCGTCCGGATCCGTTCGTCCTCCTCGCGTCTCAGCTCGCCCAAGTCCGCAGCGCCCTGTTTGACCTGCTTGGCTCTTCCAGCCCGGCCCTCGACGAGATAGCCAAATACTACTTCCTCCAGCCTTCAAAGCAGCTCCGCCCGCTCATCATCCTTCTGCTCGCCCAAGCCACAAATGGTCTCGGCAAAAACTGGGGCCAGAAACACCGCGAGGGCGCACACGACTTGGACTCCCCTCTCTCTCGCGCCGACGTGCTCAACGACTTCAACCCCAGCATACCCACCAAAACCTCCTCCTTTGCTGAAAAATGGGACATCCACGTGCCTCCCCGCGCTAGCCCGGCACCGCAGAACGCATGGACCGGTATCCTCCCTGCCCAAACGCGCCTCGCCCAGATCGTCGAGATGATCCACGCCGCCTCGCTCTTGCACGACGACGTCATCGACGAGTCACCCCTCCGGCGCGGCGCGCCCTCCGCCCCGCAGGCCTACGGGAGCCAGCTCGCCGTCCTCGGCGGCAACTTCATCCTCGGCCGCGCCAGCGCCGCCCTCGCACGCCTCGGCGACCCCGAGGTCGTCGAGCTCATCGCGAGCATCATATCCAACCTCGTCGAGGGCGAGATCCTGCAGATGCAGGAGGCGCCCGCGCCGGCGAACGCGTGGCGGGTGTACCTGCAGAAGACGTACATGAAGACGGCGAGCTTGATGGCCAAGGGTGCGAGGGGCGCGGTGGTGCTCGGCGGCTGTGTCGAGGGTGAGGTGTACAGGGAGGTGGCGTATGCGTATGGGCGGAACTTGGGTATCGCGTTTCAGCTCGTGGATGATATCCTGGATTACGAATCTGGAGAAGCCACGCTTGGGAAACCCGGAGGCGCGGACCTGCAGCTCGGACTTGCCACGGGCCCAGCACTCTTCGCTTGGGAAGAACACCCCCAGATGGGACCCCTTATCGAGAGGAAGTTCAACCAGCCAGGCGATGTCGAGCTGGCCAGAGACTACGTGCGCAAGTCGTCAGGGGTAGAACGTACCCGTGACCTTGCTCTTGCATATGCCAAACAAGCTAGGGACGTCCTTACTCCTCTGCCCGACAGCGACGCCAAAGGCGCACTCGAAGCTCTAACGGAACGCGTAGTAAAGCGAAAATCATAGTCTTATCCTTAGCATACTCCACTTTCCTTGAAGCTGGGCCCCTTTGCGACAGCGACAAAATAAATCTAATGCTTTCCATCTGTATCCGGTCAGGATTTGTCCAAGTGCCAAGCTGAGATGGACAAACCGACATTCATTGCCAGTATCATGACAAGTTTTCAATTGTATTCCTAATCAGACTTTGACGTCTGTATTTCCGGAGGGCGCTCCATTTGTACGCATTTGTGTCTGTTTGTTCTCATGCTTATGCATCATCTGATCTACTCTAAGCCTGTAAGTGCAGAAGATAGAGAACATAGAGGAGATAAGACCCACGCGTTCTTATAAGAGGAGAAGCGAATCAGCTGTGATACCCACGGCAACTCTCTCTAAGATTCTGTCAGCGTCATTCGCAGCTGGTATCCTATTGTTATATTCCTTCCTTTACTTTTCTCGTCGCCGTCGACATGTATCTTTCCCGCCCGGTCCCAAGGGCATTCCGCTCTTAGGGAACCTCCGGGATGTGTCTAAACAGTACCTATGGGCCACCTATGCTCGATGGACCGCTACCTACGGCGACGTCCTGTATCTGGACACCCCCCGAAGTCCGTCCGTCGTAATCAACTCTGCCAAGGCAGCGGTGGATCTGTTCGACAATCGTGCTAGAAATTACTCCGATAAACCAGGTATGGTTGGTGGATACTCTGTGATGGCTAATGTTAATGTCATGTCAGATTTCACTATGGCACACTTGGCGGGATGGGGGTTTGACTTTGGGTTTATGAGATATTCTGACTGGTGGCGGTCAGCAAAGCCTTGTTCTCTGTTAACATGTTACTATTGTCTGACTTCAATCAAACTTCCTTCTTTCTTTCTCTTACAGAATGCATCGGTGAATATTTCACCGACACTTCCAGCCTCGTGCAGTTCATGCATATTATCCTGTACAAATGAGATCGACGTTGGTCATGCTCCAACAACTGCTCAAATCTCCCGATGCGTTTGTCCGCCATATTCGCCAGTACGTTCAATGGACATACATAGCACATATAACCTCCGCGGGTGCGTGTTCGTAAAAGCTCACGACCCCTCTAGCTATACCGGTTCAGTCATCATAAAAGTCGTTTACGAATATGATGTAGACATAAATGGTGATAAATTCGTAGAATTGGTGGATCGGGCGCTGGTGAGTGCGCACGTCGTTAGAAACCCAGGAACCTTTCTCGTTGACTGCATCTCTAGTTTCGAATACACAGCTGGTACTTCTGCAAGTCCCAATTCGGGCCTTTCGAAATTCAATCCGATTTCCATACCTTTATGAGACGGGATGTCCTGGCATAAGCTGAAGCATGATTCTATACCAGTGCATATACCAAGAACACACCCAACTCCGTGAGACAGATATCCGACAAGTTTGCATAAAAACAGCAGATTAGCATTTGTGGAAATTCACCTTACCGTTCTTGTACTACAAGTATTCTTGCCCATCTTGAATAAACCACACTCTGTCAATCGAGGCTATACGATAAGCGAGAGCACAACACGACCAAAATTCCACCTCGAGTTTAACACGACCAATCTGTTGAAAGTGAGCGTCAAACATACGATTCCACCAAACACTCTTCTTCCACGAACGATGCAGCTCGAAATACTACCAAATAGAACTCGTCACACCTTATTTGCTGAACGCGACCTAGCTTGGCAAATGGCATACAACCGCAATGGTTCCAGTCCCACAGAATAAAAAGTTAAACCTAACATCGGCATATGCATATTCCTGATCTACAACAAGCTGGGTTGAGTACATGCGCGTATCGTGGCCGAGTCTCGAAAAGAGAGAATGAATGAAGAGGAGGAAGCCCTTCACATCCCACTGCCTGCCACGCAATCTAGGATTCCCCCTTGGTTGGGAACAGGGGGGAATATACGGAACACCATCATCTCCTCCAAGCCGGATGCTGAACTTGTATGCAGGGATAACCACTGACGGGGAGGTAGGGCATGCTAGTCTGTGTGTATTGAGATGCTCCCAGGAGATGGAGCGATATGCAGCTCTCCTGGTTTGAGGCGAGTCTTCCATCGCAAGCGTGCGAGAGGGCTCCTCGCAGGGAAATCAAAAGACGGTCACACCAGACTGCGTTCCAGCATACTGGGACTTCATATCGTCCAAGTCAGCGATATCATCCTGGCTCTTGTAATCATACTGCGAGAGGCTGCCGAGGTCGCTGGCGCCTGCCACCGAGGCAGAGCCAAACGACGACCGGCGGCGGAGACGATCGCTTTGGGAGAAGGTCAGGTTGACGTTGCTGCTTCCACCATCGGCGACGCTCGGGGCTGCGTCTTGCGAGATGATTGAGGAAGCGTAGCTCTCGTAGGTGCTGCGCTTGCCAGCTCCGCGGGGGATGCCCTGACCGAAGGGTCCACCCGGTGCGGAGAACATGGGCATGCCGGACGAATACGTCGCCTGGGAGCGCAACGACTGAACGTCGGATGGGATGTAGCCCAACGCGTCGTGGGTTCGGTAGAAGCTGGCATCGAAACGGCTGGGTGTGCCAGAGCGTCGACCTATGATGATAATGTTAGTATGAGAAAGTAGAAGGCGAATACGCAACATACCATCGGACATCAATCCTGTATTGGGGGCACCACTCAGGAAGTCCCGAGCACTAGTCTCATGACGACGGAATTGGTCCATGGACTTGACAAGAGTACGACGTGGTTTACTGAACTGGATCATGCTAGGCTGCAGGTTGTTGAGCGGACCCTCGACGAGACAGTTCTTTTCCTTGTAGTGTGTCAAGAGGTAATGCCAAAGGGGATGCTGTAAGGATGAACACAAATGAATAAGTTTTACACACACGACTAGTTGGTAAGCTGACCTTGCTTAGAACCTTGGGATTACCTAAGATTACCACGCCGTACTTAGCTCGAGTCAACGCGACATTCAGACGTCTGGGATCGTTCAGGAAACCGATGCCTTGGTGTTCGTTACTGCGAACACAACTGAGGATGATGTAGTCCTTCTCTCGTCCCTGGAAAGCGTCGACGCTGGCAACTTCGATTTCCTTGTACAAATCTTTCTTCAAAGACCCATTGAACTGCATGTACGTCACGATGTACGACCTTTGACCTTCATAGGGAGTGACGACGCCAATCTGTCCCGGGACGACACCAGATTTGAAGAATTTGGTAACTATTTTCTCGACATTTGAAGCTTCAGTTCTATGAAAGAATGAGCAAGATGACGAGGTACGAAGGGTAGGATGCAAACCTATTCAAAAAAGACGTGCCACTGCTGGAAATTTCTTCCTGTCCTAGATTCTGGTAGAAGAACATGGGAGTATCCGGCACCGGCCAGGGGAAGTCAACGTTCTTCCTCAAACGCTCCGGGGCTGTGACACCATTCTGGAGTGTTCCTTCGTAGAACATATTGGATGGGAACTCAGAGAGGCATGGATGCATCCGGTACTGAACCTGGAGTCGGATCGGTCTGTTGCCTAAGACGACTAGACGCTCAAACAAGGACTGCGTCAGCCCAGCGCGGGCAGCTTTCTTATTCATAATGACCGGGCCCAGTTGCTAGATCAATGGCATTCAGAGACGTACAAACACAGAGCAAATGCACAAACCTGATGATCACCGACCAAGACAACCTGCTTACATCCCAAAACCAAAGGGATCATGCACTCTAGCAGTACCGTTGTCAGAATCGGACATCGTAAAGTTAAAAAAAAAATGCTGACCTGGTTCTGCGGCTTGTGTAGCTTCGTCGATCAAAACGGTCCTGAACTTGAGTTTGCTCAACCTCGGATCGCCCGCTCCTACGCAAGTGCAACAGATAACGTCTGCAGCACTGAGAATCTCCTTCTCACACTGCCTGATCAGCGTCTTATACTTCCTCTCATCGTTGCTACTCAATTCCCCTTGTTCAGTCTTCAGCATGATGAGCTTCTGCAGCTCTACGTGAGTGGTGCTGTTTGCTACTTGCTGATGGAGAGTCAAGTACGCGACGCTTGAGTCCAGAGCCTCCCGTGATTTGGCAGTCAGACGGACGACCTTCAAACCGGTAGTGTTGATCTTCTCTGTGAGCTGATCGACGGCAACGTTGGACGGCGCGCAAACGAGAACCTGGCCAGGGTTCATTTTTGCGAGGTGGTAAACGATTGAAGCTGAAGTCACGGTTTTACCGGTTCCAGGAGGTCCCTGAATTAAGCTGATAGGCTTCTGCAGGACGCTCTTCACAGCGTACATTTGGGAGTGGTTGAGCTCAGGAAGACCGGGGGCAGAAAAGCGCTTGGGCATTTGGGTCCGAAGAGACTGGGGTTCAAGCTCGTGTCCAAGAAGTTTGTGGTACTAGAATAGAATTAGAGGGGTAGACAGATTGCAAAGCAAACCGGCTTACGATGTAACCGCTAACGCTCTTCTCGTCGACAGCGAACGTCTTCATTGCTAACTGCATCCTATCGAAGCTGGTAGACTTCCAGACAAAATCTGCGGCGAAGTTATGAGTGCACTCGGATGGAACACCCTCAGTTCTTCGCAGCTCCAGGCCGATCTCGTCCGAAACATCTGCAACATATTAGAAATCCACTCATAAAGTCAGAGGGTATTTAGTACTCACTGTTTGGGATCTTAAGCACGTGTCCGACGCCCTCCCAGGCCTTGTGCAACTCTCCCGCGTATCTCAACCTCAGTTCGTCGCCTACTGCCAACCGTACTTCCCCACTCTCTAGCTTTGGAAGGCAGAACCACGCCACTCTCTTCTGATTCAGACCCAAATCCCAACGAACGATGATATCAGTCTGCGTCTGACTTTCCTTGAGGCGCTTATCGTAGTCGGCTTCAATCTTGACCAGCGGCCCGAATATATTCTGATATTGATACGCGTCTTCATAGCGCACCATGATCGGTTGCGGTTCATCATCCACGCCAGGTTTCTCCAAGTCCTCGAGCGTAGCATTGGCATCCTCCCGCCACAAATCTTCGAGGCGGTTGATTTGTGCGAATGAAATCTGGCGGGAGCGGAGCTGTTCTGTTTCGCTCGGGGGCTTTACGAGCCATGAGAGAAAGGAGCGATCGTCGATGAGTGGGGCCCAAAGGGCAGCATTCCACTGTATATCCTTGGAGATAGCAGCACAGGGCTGACTGTGATGGATCATTGTAAGCCGGACGCATTAGGATATGCGGATTACCCACCGACAAAGAAGGACGACCACAGTATCGCTTTTGGCCGGAATGAAACCGAGCATGAAGACGTTCTTGCTGCCACAGTTGTAACATTCAGGCGTGGTCTCCCCAAGGGGGCTCTCTGCGTGCAAGATGACTTCTTTGTGTTTAGCGCGCACGAGGTGGTTGACGATATGTGATGCCGACGTATTTCCTCGAGAGTTGCAGAACCATTTCGAGCATATGAGACATTTCACCACTGATGCTGGAGAATGAATTCCGCAATAACTAGTAATTTATCCGTAAAGACAGCATCAGAGGAGAACGGATAGCAAACGAACCTGCAGGCATGGGGAGGCAGATCAACGGCGCTCCCATCCTTGAGATCATCGAGAACGGCATCAAAATCCTCGTCGAGAGCGGTGCGAGGAGTGCTGATGTGATTGGCGTCCCCGTTCCCGGATGTTAAGCCATCGGAAAGTGAGAGGCTCGAAAGGTCGACCGAGGAGGCATTATCTTGAGTATTGGCAGTGTAGACAGACGAGGTGTCGTCAACTACGCCCATCCCTCCATAGGAGGAAGCAGAGTCGTACTGGAAATTATCGAAGCTGTCCATTGCTGGGGAAAGCAAAAGGTGTTGACACAGCACATTATGCTGACTCCAAATCGGTAGCGTGTCGCTTAGTAAGTAAGGAGACCGCATTTGGTCAAAACTGTCTCAGGGAGGTGCTCATCATTCGATCGACTACAGGTGTCAATGAAAATGTGGAGTCGTGCCAATTTCTCGATAGCATCCGTCTCACGAAAAATGAAAAATGAAAAACCTCAGCAGTAATCTTTTAAAAACATAAACAATCGCTTTACTAACTTCCCAATTTTTCTCAACGGTCTAGTGGTCAAGCGGATGTTGCCGCCAACGAAGTTGCAACGAAATCATTTTGTTTCTGGGTTGCGCCAAGGAGAACTCAGAACTGAGTACAGGTCTTCAAGATAGCACATATGATTAACTAATGAGGTGTCTCGGTGAAGAATTGCGGGAGGAAGAAGATCGATCGATAGTAGCATTAATGCTCAAGTTATCTATACAGTCGCTGGTGGGGTCGAAATACAGTATTATACGGAGAACGTCATTACGTCGGTGTGTATCAATACATATCGTGGGTTGCCATGATGAGCGTAAGAACGTCCGTTGTCGTAATAACTTACAACGCAGTAGGACTCGATCTGAACACCGGAGGTTCAGATACTTCCTGCGAGTCCCGCTTGTCGGTTGTTACGACGCTAGGCCGGTACGGTGAAGAGAAGCTGGAAGTCGACGATCGTGCCGACGAGTTGCGAGAGAGACTGACGGGAATAGGCGCAGGAGGAGGGGAAGGTGTCGCATAGCGGGGTAACGCTTCATCAGGTCTTTGCAGTATAAATCCTCTCAACCCAGCAGCCTTCTCACCCTGTCTACCAAACCCGAATGAAGCCTTGTCGGTGCTCCTGAACGAGCCAAATGTCGAAGCCGGTTGGGCCTTTTCGTCCCCAGCGAACGTATTCGCCACAAATGTGGGAGAGGCGTTCACGAAGACCGGACGATTGTCCCGGGATGTGGGGAGTATCCCCTTGGCATCTGAACGCCACGCGCTGATGGACCGCTTCTCCTTGGCGGATTCACGGAATATGAGTCCGAGCAGCATGTTCAGGCAGCCGATGGAAAACAAAAGGAACGCGGACGCCAGGGTGAAGTCATCAACATGATGTGAGAGAATCTGGGCTCCGATGCTAAACGCCGCACGTCAAAAAAAATCTGAGAGATGGCACAAAAGGACTTACAGGCATTGGAAAATTCCAAGAGCACCAAGACCGAAGCCAGGTCCAAGAACGGGGAAGAAACGTTCGAAAAAGACGGCAGGCCAACCTACTTCCGACACTGTAACCCAGCCTAAGTGACTGCGAGATCATCGATGGGAGACAAACTTACATATGAGGACAATAGTCTGGAATATTATGAGAAGGCTGGATACCACAGCCCAGAAGACACCAGCGGCCTGGTTGGGAATCGTACTGCCTCTGTAACACAGTCAGCGACCGTCAGAATGACATCAGATGATCAGAACTGACTCGATGTAATCGCAGTCTTCCAGGTCGGGATCGTTGCCAAGGTTAGCCTCAAACGCGTTAAAAGCCTTGACATTGTGGACCATCACAGTGATTGTGCTCGCGAATACAAGTATGAGGGAGATGACGCTGAGGAATCGGACAGCATTAAGACCGTAGAAAAAGACTGTACTGCGTAAGTAAATGGTCAACAGTGAATTTGAAGTTACTCACGCGCTCGAGGTGGCAACATTATTTTCAGGGTATGGTGAGTGAGTGACAGTAAAGAGAATGGAGAGCAATTAAGCAAGCGTAAGGAGTAGAAGATCTAGTGAAGGCGTCCCAGCACCCAAGTCGTGAAAGAAAGTAAACTATGAAGGGGAATGAAATCAGTCAACAATGGGTCATGGAAGGCTTTATAGGAACGGAGATAATAGCGTAATTTCGTTGTTTATACGCCCGCCGGCGTCGTTGCGCGGCGCACTTAGTGGCATAACAATGTTGAAGAACAATAGTTTTTTGATAATTCTTGTTCTGTTTCCGGTCACTCGATCAGGTGACAACAATAAAAGTCCCTTTTCGGGATAGCAGCGACGTCAAAGCGCAAGTCGATTCTTCTCACTCAATTCTACGCGTAGTGACACAGCGTGTAGTGCGGCTAGTAACCATCGTTTCGTCAGAATTTTTTACGTTCGGGTAACAGATAAGGTTTCATGTTGACGGTCGTGTCGGCGTGATGTTCTTGAGTGGTACCACCATACTTTGAAACCTTGTCATTACCGCAGTTACGCCTAAAAAATGAGGACGTAGGTCGAACATGGAAGGGTAGAAACATCAAGATGTGTACATGGGCAGGTGTATAGCAAACGAACCGACGTTCGGCATCATCCGACACCACGACCCGATATAGACAGATAATTTAAATTCATTTCTGGCTCCTCCACCTCTAGAGGGCATCTTTTAATGGCCTTAATCACCATATCCGGATATCCATGCTCTGGAAAATCTCGTCGTGCCCAACAAATAGTCAGCTTTATCCAAGAAAAGCTGAAGGATCCCGAATACAATGGTCCCCAGCTCAACGTTGTTCTCATCTCCGACGAATCACTCAACATATCTCGGTCTGCGTATAATGGTCCGCACCTCGCCTCGCTGCACCTTGTAGTTACCCACTGATGAGTCCCATCAGACAGCCGGTCGGAAAAACCGGCTCGGGGCGCCCTCTTTACCGCGCTACAGCGCCAGATTTCTCTGAACAACATCGTTGTTGTCGACGCCCCAAACTATATCAAAGGGTTCCGGTATCAAATATACTGTGCAGCCAGGGAGTTCAAAGTACGGGTGTGCACTGTAAGGACTTCCTTTGGCTATCCTTTTATCTCCTTGATTGCCCTTTTGAAGTAGGTCTATGTCGTCGCGACGCCTGAGCGATGCAGAGAATGGAATAGCGCTCGCCCTGAGTCTGAGAGATATGCACCCGAGACGTCTGTACTGTTTCAATATCTTGCCTTCGTGTATTAACGAGCTGTCTTACAGACTTGAGAACCTTATTCAGCGATACGAGGAGCCTTCATCGATGGTCCGCTGGGATTCACCTCTGTTCACGGTCCTCTGGACAGATGAAGATGTTCCATCGGTCGATATCTGGAAGGCCATTACAGATGGTGTCGTAAAACCGCCAAATTCTGGGACACTTTCAGTGCGCTTCATCTAACTGTCTCCGTTAGTCTCTCAAAATAACCTGACCACTCCCGTAGGTCACCAAAGCGCCGACAGATGCCCTCGTAACACTTGAAAACACCACTCTTTCAATTGTATCCTCAATAATGTCGGAGCAAAACGCCTTGCAAGGCACCGGGGGAACCGTTCAACTCTCCATCTCATCGACTTTGAAGCCCAAAGTGCATCTTCCTGCTCGGAATCTCACGCTCTCAGAGCTTCAGCGACTGAAGCGGCAATTTGTGACAGTTCACAAGAAAGCCATAACCTTGGGCACAACAGAGAGAGGTCATGTCGACTGGGAAGAAGATAGGATAGCAGAAAAGTTTGTTGTGTATCTTGAAGAGCGCTTGAAGGATTAATGTACTTGCTACTGATGTGGTGATGTCTCTGCTGCGTCAGCTAGACGCTTGGTATTCTTAGCATCGAATTTCTTTCTCGAGAAATCCTATTTAAGAGTAAACCTTCGTTCTTTATGCCATCGTAGCACGCTGATTTCAACGAAAGGGTCTAATGTATTGTACTTCTCGGGAATCAGAAGGTAGATGTCTGCCGATCAACGTAACATTGAGCTTCTTGCACTGTAATTTCCTTTTTTTCGGTTTGTCCACGCGACACCGGGCACCGGCCCGGACCCTTTGCCATGCTGCTGGAAGCTGTGACTCCTCTACCACACCCCCCGATGATCTTAATCCATCTACCTTAGCTTTCTATTATACGTGTACCATACGGCTTATAGTACTCTAGATAATAGCAGTACCACACAGGTATGTGCAATTTTCTGCAGCTATATGGAACACCCATCCGACCTCCGAGCCTTTACCAGATGCCTTGCATGATGTGTTCTGGTCAGTCCCCAAGCGGGCCCGTTTCTTCACCATGGTCTCTCGAAAACTTCTTTCCCACTGGAACGATATCGTTTTCCCTGACATCCGACATTGCGTGCGACCACGTACTCTCCGAAGATGACTGGCATTATTTTCGAAGTGATGCTGTGCTATCGCATCTGCAAGACTCCCCCCGAGACGATACACTCTGCAGAGAGATAGAATTTCTCGTGAAGCACAGATTCATTGCTGCCACATACCGTCAAAGCCTTTCGTCGGTGTTGGTCGTTAGGATCTACATCATTCCGTATGACCTCCCCGGCGTCCAGGGTCAGCTTCGGATTCGAAAGCAGCCTATTCTTAAGCGTGCCCGACGCTCGTTGAGGCTTCTTCTCAGCATCGTTGAGCAAGGTGTGCAGGCATGGAATGGAAGTGCATCTGAGGGAGTGCCATTGTTTTCAACCGCTTCTGTACGTCCAGTTTTTATGGACGCAGGGACTTGTGGGCGAAACAACTCTTTCCAACTGGTTTTATTCCATGTGTATCCTTTACGGTCTCGATCTAGGCGTCGTATAACGAGATGAAAAATAGTGCCACTTCCACAGGCGGGCGCATTCTTCATCTCGTTCTATTGAGCGTTTTCCTTCGAGGACGTGAAAAGGAATGCTTCAATCAAACCTGCTGACAACTATTTTCCCTTTGTTGTCGCTCCCCGGTCCCTGTGGTGACACCTTTAGGACATGACATACATTGACTGTACTCTTAGGACTCCCGCACCCTGGCCGAAATATATGGAGAGCTTCCATCACCAAGCGCCAGCGAAATTCCGAGCAACAAAATGCTCAATAGGTTCCTTGACACTTCCGACGATCTTCAAGACCTCGGGATAAGAAGCACGTTGTTTACGTACCAGCGACGATCAGTGGCTACGATGTTGCAGAAGGAGAATATGGAGAGAGACGTACCGGATCCCCTTTACGTGCGCGTTCTTGCCCTGAACGAGGAGGCTTTCTATCTGCAACCGGGCACAATGGAAATCTTGCGAGAGAGGCCTACGGTCGCACCCAGTCGTGGTGGTGTACTGTGCGAGGAGCTCGGTAGGTGTCTTCTACTGTCCACATGACCCGCCTGACTTCAAATCCTAGGCACCGGAAAAACTGTGATGACCCTCGCGCTCATCATGGCAACGTTGCATCAGTTGTCGGCCCCAGAGGAATCAATCATCGATGTGCGCCCAGTGCTGACTCCGCTATCGCTTCGATATTTCCCCTCAGGGGAGATGTCAGCAGCGCGAAAGCGTCTCATGCGCTCCCATCGCGAGAAATCAACCAATACTCCAGCTCTTGGCATCCCATCTCTCCCTGAATTGATGTTGCATAAAATGTGTACCAACCCAGACGAAACCATCTGGGAACATAGGATGAGACCGGACTCGGAGAATGATAGCACACTTCGAATTTTCGAGCAACACCAATTTCGGGTCCTTTTCCAGAACAACATACCATTTTACCATCACTACGATACGGAGCCCACTGACAAAGGGCGCTTTCAGCGTCGTAAAGGTACTACGGGTCCTCGTGCCATGTATCTGACTTCTGCAACCTTGATTGTTGTGCCATCTAACCTCATCAGCCAATGGGATCGAGAAATACATAAGCACTGCGAGCGTGAGCTCAGAGTACTGATCCTTCGGTCTCGTTCGAAAATACCGGATGCAAGGACCTTAGCATCGAAATACGACGTGAGCCATTTTTAACCCATTTCTTTTTCTTCCTTGACGAGCCCGTGTAGATTATTCTTATAACTTATTCTCGTATGTTTGTCAGCAGCTTCTCACAGTACAGAGACACTGATCCTGTTTTCCAGGGTTTACTGCGGAGAATCTTGCCAAAGACCTTTCAAAGTTACACTCCTGGAAAATCTGCAAGTGTGATGAATTTCCAGGGACCCGGATACCCAACTGCAACTGTGACATTCCCAATGTCTCCCCACTCTTACAAATCAGATGGAAGCGCCTCGTTATCGATGAAGGGCATGTCTCAGCATCCATGTCCACAATTCTGACACCATTCACGAAACTCTTGAGCATCGAACATCGCTGGATCGTCACCGGTACTCCAACCACGAACCTTTTAGGTCTCAATTTTGGAGCAAAGGTGGATGAAATGCAAGAGCAGGATGACGATGAAGGAGATGCAGAATTTTGGGATCTTTTCAAAGATCCAGAAGGGTCTGCTTCTCAATCGCGTTCAGTCACTCCCCCTGTTGTGAAACAAGCTAATAGGATATGGAACAAGTACGATCGGGAGGATCTCCGGAAACTAGGGAATATGATTACCCATTTCGTCGGTGTTCCCCAGTTCTTGGCTGACCCACAGCTTATGAGGACACACGTTACGGAGCCTCTCATGGATCCGGATGGTCCTCGGCCTGGCGCAATTGAGGTTTTGACACAAGTTATGAGTATGGTGATGGTACGACACAGGTAGGTTGGCTTCCTCTTGAGGCGTACTTGGCTTACGAATTCCTGCAGGGTTGAAGACGTGGAGGCTGATGTTGTTCTTCCTCCCATCTACAAAGAGGATGTCTTCTTGGACCTGGATCCGTATGCAGTGCGCTCGTACAATGCTTTACAGGCGGCCATTGCAATCAACGCTGTCGACTCTGAACGACGAGATCAAGTAAGATCGTCGTTATTATTGTTTAACCTCAGCTCATCTTTGTTCCTAGGACTATCTGTTTCATCCTAGGGTATGTCAGTTATTGTAGGCCGTTCCTCACTCACTCAACTCCTCATCTGCACAGAACTCGGATATGCTTCAAGAGCTGGTTTCAAACATGACCCAGTACGTGGATCCTAGGGCTTATCTTTCGCAGAATATTGACTTGAGAATTTCTCGTTAATAAAAAGGATCATGTTCTGGTCTGTTGACGAGCGTCTGTATAACGCCGACGAGATCATGGCGAGGCCAAGGGTTCATATAGAGACCGCAATCAGTCGCAATGCCTCTCAAGAAGACTTAGAGCTGATCACTCAAGCGATAGAGCACATGTAAGCCGATTGTACCTCTTGGTTTCTTTGATGTTCTCATTTCTGTACCAGTCGGCTTGCAGCGGAGGATAAGACGTGGAGAAACATCCAAGATCACGTCGAGGTCCCATATCGACTATATGACATCCCTGACGCTGTCTTCCAGAGATGGACACGAATACCCGGAGCCCAGAGTCAGGACGACAACCAGAGCACTTTTGCTGGCCTCATGCACCCGGATAGACTGGCTACGATGAGAAATACTGTCTCCCAACAGCCTCTCATCACGGAAGGTCGTATGCTCGAACTAGGAGCCGCCATCGCCGAAAGGGATCACGTAAAACAGCTCTTGTTCGCTGAATCGACAAAGAAAATGGACCTTCGCAAGCGCAAGGCCAGTCGACTGCACGAAGATGCCAAGAAGGCTGCGTCTCCCGAAAAGCTGAAGGAAATGAAGAAGGAGCTGGATGCGGCTCTATCGCGACTTGAGCGCCTAGAAAAGGAGGATGCTGACCCGCTAGACGCAAATGCTCGAACCCTTCCTGATGTACCGTCAACGCTACTCTCCCGCTCGCCCTTTCGACATATACGGATCAAGGACTCAGCGTCAAGTAAACTCAATTACATTATCAATGAGGTAGAAACCGGAACCGTTTCAATCGCTCTTTTTCTGAGCTAACTCGTTTCTCCCTGGCATAGGTGCTTCGATATGCGGAGAATGAGAAATTCTTGATCTTTTCGGATTCGGCCTTAACGCTAGCTCATGTTGCCGACGCTCTCGATCTTCTGCAGGTTAAATATCTGCGCTTCATGTCACATGTACCCACGCAAGTTCGTGAGCAGTTTGTCTTGACGTGAGTTTGTATCTGTGCGTGTATATGTTCTTTGTTGATTTTTGGACGTTTTAATAGCTTCGAGACCTCGGAGACATATCGAGTGTTCCTCATGGAATTGAAGCATGGAGCTCGCGGGCTGTGGGTATATCTTATTATATGTTCTCCACGAAAATACTAATATGATATGTTGATATAAAGAAACCTTGTATCTGCGTCGCGGGTCATATTCTGTGAGCCTGTGTGGCAACCGGATGTCGAAAGTCAGGCAATCAAACGTGCTCATCGGATTGGGCAGACCAAGCAAATATCAGGTTTGTACGAGTTTCCTTCCTGGCTAGTCTGTAGGCTCAAAGTATTTCAGTCAAGACGTTGGCGATCCGTAATACTGCTGAAGAAAATATGGTTAGCCGACGGACCGCTCTTCAGGACTGTCCGGATAAACTTCCTAAGCTTATTGACGAGAGCGGCATGAGGCATTACATTGCGGTTCGTTGCCTTGCTCTAGTACATTCATCGCTGATCTTAACCCTTCGAACAGAATCCACGGTTCATTACCGAGCGACCAAAATATCTACCATCTGTGGAGTTCCCTTTGTTCAATATCCCAACTCAGGGCCCGGCTGGGTTAGACACTGATGCTGTGACGGTACGAATGGATATAGGGCAGGATACAGAAGTCCCCCCAGCATTGATACCGGCGAAAAGAAAGGTCCGAGCCCTCAGTCCTTTACCCACTGAACCCATTGAAGGAGTTATCCAGAGCGAGGTATTTGTCTCTACGTCGCCTAGACCTCCTCTCCCAAAAAAGAAAAAGAAAGGTGTACGATTCGAAGCCAGCTAGTCATGTATTGGGACTATAAGTATTCTAGTGTAGATATCTTTTAATGATATTGGATGAGAGGCATTTCCAAAGAGGGAAGTAATCAGAAAATGGTGGAAGTCCGTCGAAATTTTGGTACGCGCTTTTATCCACTACCGTCAAGATCGTCACTTCCCCGGTTCATCTCTTTCACTTCTCTCACTTCCCCACATCCGATTGCCTACCACCGATGGCGGCTCCTCCCGCACCTCTTCCGTCTTCGACTGCCAACTGGCACTGGAAAAACAAGAACATCACCAAGTGGGGGCAGGATTGGTTTGAACAGGAACTGACGGGCTTGAGGGTAGAAACTGGTAAAGAAGGCGAAGCAGTCTGGATATCGAACGTCTTCAATGTGGCCGGCGATGTCGAACTGGGTCAAAGAAAGTCCAAGTACGTGTGTCCTTTTTACAAAGATAGCGTGGTGCTCAGTTCTTTTTGTGAATAGACTTATCACTATCTACGATTGCGAACTTGCTCTGGAGTGGGAGGGTACGACTGCTGATGGTACCGAAGTCAAGGGGCGTCTCGATGTTCCGGAGGTGTCCCATGAGATTACTCTGGACGGCCTCAGCCAATACCAAGTCCGTACAGCGTTCTTATCATCTTGTCCAGTTACTTACCCTCAATCCTCAGTTCTTTTGGTCCCTCGCGACCCCGCCAACCCCGGAAATCAACGAATTGTATGAGATCGCCAAAGCGAAATTTCCTAAAATCCTCGAGGACGTGTTTGCCAAGTTCCCAGCCGCCATTTTCGAGACGCATGGGAAGGACTTGACTGTCAGTACGGAGCCAAGTCGTGCTAATACACCGGGACCCGCAGCGGCGACACCACCGTCGACTACGCCCGCGGCACCTGAAGCCGCGCCGAAGCCTGCGAAGAAGGAACCCAAGGCGGTTAATACAGCTACGGTCGTTGTCGATGGGACTTTCAAGGCTGCCGCCGATGATCTCTTTGGTTTGCTCACGGACGAAAAGAGGATTCCAATTTGGACTCGAGCCGGTGCCCAGGTATGCATGTACGCGATTCGTCATCTCCTCTTTACTTAACGTGTGGAATAGTCTGCGGCCAAAGTGGATACGGAGTACAGTCTATTTGGAGGCGGTGTGAAAGGGAAATATGTCTCCCTTACGCCACCGAAAGAGATAGTACAGACTTGGGCGCTTTCTAGCCCTACGTGGCCATCAGGTGAAGCTGGGCATCATCTTCGTGGAACCTTACCTTTTAACCTCGTGTGTCTTCCAGACCATACCGCGACCTTGACTACGACGCTTGATCAATCGGATGATTCGACCAAGGTTACTTTCAAGCTGTTTGGTGTTCCACTCGGTATGGAGGATGAGATCAAGCGGAATTTAGAGGGATATTAGTAAGTACAGCATCTTTCGTATTGAATTTTACTTATACTCTCCATTGCAGCATTCATGGATTCAAATCTATTGGGTATGTTCAATTGATTCCTTATGTCCCTTCGTACACCCCAAAAGCGAAGCCGCGGATCGTCAAAAAGCTCAGATCAAACTCCCGCTCATCCTCATCTCTCATTTCCGTTGTCGCCGTTACAGTTTTGATCCTTGCTGCTGCATTTGCCATACCTTTCTTTTCTTCCTCATAAATTATGATACATTTGTCAATGGAATTCTCAACGTTTTCTTTCTAGGTTGGGAACCGTTCTGTGATGAGCCCCGTTCGGAGGGGAAGAGTTTGGACATCCTGACGCTGACCAATGAAGAAGAAATAGAAGATTTTTGTAGATGTACGCGGTAGTAATAAAAGTGCTGTGGACCCAAGTCCAAATTTGGATATCTATTGAATTTGCAAAACTGATCGGCAGTCGCGTGGACATAAGTCACCCGTCGCGACCAACTCTGTGAATCAAGGGTCCCTCTCCTCGGACCGGCTACTTCAACTTTCTTGTTTCAAACACCAGCGACAAGCGTCGATGCATGATGAAGGATACACTGACGAGGATAGCTGGCAGGCGGCTGCTCCATTGTCTAACAGCGCCCAGTCACTACTCTCTGGGATGTCGGTAAGCTCGGTGCAAGAATGCGAAGGTCTGTTGCCTTGCCATCATTTCCTGTGCTCTTTCTAACGCGGTTGTAGAGCTGGCATATCGATTATTAGCGTCTTTGCCAAGGTCTCGTCTGGCCACCATCCAAAGGCGGCTAGCGCCCTTGCTGCAGTT
Source organism: Armillaria fumosa (assembly GCA_030407015.1). Classification (NCBI taxonomy): domain Eukaryota; kingdom Fungi; phylum Basidiomycota; class Agaricomycetes; order Agaricales; family Physalacriaceae; genus Armillaria; species Armillaria fumosa. The sequence goes on from JAUDYM010000018.1 coordinate 737,321, forward strand.
CGATGTAGTTGGTGTACGTCGTCCCACTCGTTTGCTGTGCTAGCGCTGACAGGTTTTTAGTCTCTACCCACAGAAGTCTCTTTGCAGATATTCTCGAATCTATCTGCTGAAGCTCTTCTAGCTTGTGCTCTGGTCTGTCGACGGTGGCAAACACTGGCCAACGACCAATCTCTATGGAAGAATCTGTGCCTATCCCGTGGCTGGGAGTGGCGGCAGCCACCGAGAACCCATGCGTTCGATGCTCCCAAAGGCTCTGAGGCATGGCAGGACTCTGACGATGAGGGTATGGGTGACTCTGACGAGGAAGCCGATGAAGACGAGGTGGCAGATTCGTTGATGTCAGACGTAGAGACAGTTCGTGCGGAATCGTCAATGATGCGCACCGAGTTGGATTCAGGCTTTGCCTCGATGATGTCTTTCAACGACAACGCGCCTTCATTAGGAGCCTCCACGAGCACTAGAAGAGAAAGCGTACATCCCCGGGCCGGCGGAAGCTCGTCTGTAAAGTCTCGCTCTCGTCACTCCGCGCCACCTGTCCTGAACACTCTCGGGCCGTCTTCATTCTTAAAATCCGACTACAAGCTCCTCTACCAAACCCATGTCCGACTTCATAATCGTGTTTTAACCCCCTCATACCGACGCTCTGTGTTGCAGACACGCGGGGCGCCTACAAATGCCCACACGAACACCATCTACTGTTTGCAACTCTATACTTACCCTTCCACTGGCGTCCAAGTTCTGTTTACAGGCTCTCGGGACAAGACCGTCCGAGAGTGGAATCTATCCACTGGTTTGGTAGAAAGAGTTGTCAGCGAGGTTCATTCGAGTTCTGTGCTCAGTATCTGTGTATATAACGGCCTTCTTGCCAGCGCCGGAAGCGACCGCAGAGTGGTCGTGTGGGATCTAGAGAAGAACGAGTTAGTCAAAGTGATATCCGACCATGAAGACAGTGTGCTGTGTGTACGCTTCGATGACGCACGCCTAGTTTCATGTTCTAAAGGTTTGTTTACGTTCTTACTCTTCTAGACCCCTCACTGAAAATTTTCATAGACCGTTACGTGAGGACATATAGCTTCCCGGACCTGGAACCAGAATTCCGACTTGGTGCACATCGTGCTGCAGTTAATGCGGTTTCCATCTCTCCGACTCTCATAGTCTCGGGATCTGGAGATCGTTCCGTGCGGCTTTGGGATACGAAAACAGGCAACCTTTTACGAACGTTCGAAAACCACCACACCCGAGGGTGCGCTCCACTTGCATCTGAGCCATTTTAATCCAGACTGACACTAAGCCAGGATTGCTTCAATTGACTTTAAACTGCCGTATGTATTATCAGGTTCTTCAGATAAGCATCTTCGTCTGTTCGATATCACGACGTTGCAAGGGTGGTCTACTTCGCCTGATATCCCGTTGGAAGGGAATACCCAAACGGCGAATACGCCATTGACAGGTTCATTTCCTCTAACGGGCGGTCTCGCCGGCGGACACATTTGCCGAGCCTGTGGGAGCACGAACATTCAGCCAGCGACGGCTTTGTCCCATGCGGAGACAAGGTGCATGCATGGTGATTTGGTGAGGAGTGTGGCATTAGGGGATGACTTTGTAATGAGTGGAAGTTATGACCTGACTATCAAGGTAAGCGCCTTTTCCGCGTCTCTCACGTTCATTTCTCGAACCTTCTATCATCTAGATATGGGACCGAAAGACTGGTGCTCTGGTGGCTGATCTCAGCGGGGGACATACCGGACGGATATTCTGTCTCGGTTTCGACTGCACGAAGGTTTGTTACTTGTATCTGTTACGTCTACATGTATTGACATGCCTAACACGTAACAGATCGTTTCCTGTGGTGAAGATCAGGTGAGACTGTTGTTTGCTTTGAATTCATGCTCCTTATTCACATATCAATCAGCGGATTTGCATATGGGACTTTTCGCATGGCATAGATACGAGTTTTATACAGCTCTAAACTACGGACATCGGATCTATCTAAGGACGGAGGAATATACTCATACTTGTACAGACCTAGGCAAAATGGAATTCCGCCTAATGTCAACGTTGCTACTAGATGGATTATTCGGATCCTGCGATGGTGGAGTATTCTCTCCAAGGTCGGACTGAGGATGAATAATGGCTAAATTTCAAGTCCTGCTCGACATAGCTGTGGGTGTACGTTTCGTGATTCTCGTTGTAGGCCTAAGAACCCGAGAGCGATGGGCACACCTTGTCCACCAAGTGAGGTAGACTTAATGAAAAGCGCAACCTTCAAAGCTGACAGTCCATCAGGGCGAGGCGTTGTTTCTTGTCCTTCGTTACCTTGATCCGCGTTTGATGCCAGCACTACTTGTCCTGCCCAGCATGGCGAGGCTGAAATAGGCAAAGAAACGACAACTTCACCGCGATCTTCCCATGTCAATGATTTTCATCATTTGGTTGTGTACATGTGCTTAGAAATACAAGAGTCTCGAACAGTGGTTTATTCAGAGCGTCGATCCATGTGGAGATCCAATCACATTCACGGCACCAACGGCTGGATGCGCTTGTTACGCTAAGTGTGTGCTGATCGGTTTGTTGGGTATGTCATTGATCGGGCGGCATCAACAAAAGCAGATAGCAGACAGGGAGCGTTCTGCGGTCACTTGCAATGTGCGCACGAATAGGTAGGTAGGTATACATTGACATTGTGAGTACTAAAATTACATTCCGTGATTTGGCTTCTACTAGTACATAGTGCAATCAATTTGCTTGACTTTGCTTGCCTTCAAATCCCATAACATACACTCTTTAGTTCTTCTTGTCGGCATCTCCGTCCCTCTTCTTGATGGTAACGAATCCCGGTTGACTTGACATCTTGGTGCCGGGAGCTGCCTCGATTACACCAGGAATTTTGTGTTTGCTTTCGGGACTAAGTTCCCTCCTCAATTCGCGTGTGAGTTCGAGGTCATGGGACAAAAATCCGTGACCGGCGACAGGTCCGTAATATGAAGTACCGGCAAGTGAACCGATGATGCTATATGCGAAAGATGTAATCAGATACAATTCCCAAATTCATCTAGATAGAACATACCAGGTACCGACGAGAACGGACAAGTAGAAACGGTACTGGGAATACCAAGCTGGCGCTATGTTTGGCATTGGAATAAGCGATTTTCTCAAGAGATATTGGCTTGAGCTTACCCCACCCATGGCTAGTAGCCTTCGCATCAGCCCACCAAAGAGCGGTGAAACCAACCCACTGAGCTGTCAAAGCAGCCATGGGATCAAGTGCAAGACTTGGCCAGGCAACCAACATGGGTGCTGTACCTAACATCAAGCGAGAATAGCCCTTTTGTCCGCCGTAACCTGCGAACTCCATCCCCCAATGTATGGCACCTAGGAAAAAGAGAGGCAACATCAGATCTGAAATCTCAATATAATTGCAAAGATAACTAGCCGAGAAATGAGAGCATTACCGCCCCGTAAGTCATTTGCACATTTAAGGCTTGATCGAGGATTGTAAGAGCGACTCCGGGGTCTATCTTAGTCGCCAGGCCGCTAGCTGCATGCCCCGCCTCTTGAGCTAAATAGACGGTCGTGGCAGAGGCAGCGACGTATGGAAGTGTACCTAGGCCGAATTTTAGATTGAGCACCAACACGTAAAGGATCCACAGTACCAGCAAGCCCAAACACCATCGCAGGTTTGGGTACGGCAGACGCGATAGCACCGGTGATCCCAAACTGGCGCGTATCCATTAAGAGTCCAGGCAAATGAACTTGGAACAGATTCACGTACGAAAGTGGAATTATTGGGCGTAACGACATCCTGTCGGGTCACATTGGAACCGGCGATGATTTTTGCAACATCTGAGGCAGCGTTGCCGGCTTCTTCCTTGATATTTGTAGCAGTATGCTCGAAAGTTTGACTTGCAGGGCGGTTGGATACGCTGCTAGCGACAGTCCGGGACTTCAAAAATAACAAAGGCGAGACTGAAGGCCGCGACAGAGCATGGCGAGCGAGACAGGGAACGACGGTGCGTCGAAAGAGCGTGTTCATTGCAGACTGTGAGAAAGAAGGGCGTCATGTTTCACAGGTGGTTCTTATAAGAGGAAGGTCGTGGGTATGACGTCAAGAGCGTGTAAGAGTTTATGTCAGCCGACATAATTCGGGTGTATATATTCCGGTCTAAGTTACATTCCACAAAAGATACATATTTACGAATCCAAAAAAAATCTCCAAATTTCTGAAATGAGGTCTCGCCTAAATTCTAGTTCTGACGGGGGAGAAGCTGTACAAGTCGCGTCTTCTTGACCTCAGCTCCACCATCGCCGAAGTACCGGGTCGTCATAAAGCTCCAATGGAGTGATCTGGATAGAAAGCTTTGAGTAAAAGCCAGAGAAAATCCCCCAAAAAAGACGTACCCCACAATCCAATCCTGGAGGCCCTGCACGTACTTTTTAACGGCTTCGTCAATCGGGCCGTCGTCGTCCCAGCTCGGTAAGTGTTTCGTGCATTCAATGAAGGCGTCGATGGTCTCCCGGCAGCGATCTCCAACATAATCTACGGCTTCCTGGAGACTCTTCCCCTTCTGAACCATGATGATGACGATCATATTATGGGTGTCTCCGCGGGATTGCTCGACATTGTAAGAAAAGATGTCCTGTATGCACCGTAAGCAAAGAAGTTGAGATGAGCGATTGGCTGCTTACATTGGACCAAGTGACGAGATCATTCGTGTGCTGGTCCAGAGCCCGAATGACATCGTTTTCAACTACTTTGTCAGGAAGTTCGATGTCAAGGGCGTATCTAGGGACCAATTAGCGTACGAACTAGAAGGCAGCTAAACCATAGACTCACTCTATCAACGCCCAGCACGGCTTGCAGCCTAATTCGCTAAATTAACAAATGGTTGTATGGTTGGAAGGCAAACGCACCAGAAGTGTCTCTTCTAACGCCGATGTAAGTCTCAAGGTCGGTAACTACACCCAAATCACGACTTTTCGCTTGGAAGTTGACCGCCTCAAAGAACAGTTCGAGAGTCTCCTTGAAGCGGGCTTGCGCACCAGGTTTTGCGTCAGTAATGCAACGCGCCCAGAAGCTATATGACCAGAGGAATCAATCCCTGGAATTGGAAGAGCACGCGAAGTCCAAACTTACTCCCTAGCGAGTTTACCTGCATTCATTTCTATCTCCGGCTGGGTAAAGTCCGGCCTTTTCGTGGGCTCGTAACGATCGCTGAACCAGAGCGCATTCATGACGCAATCGGCGAGAATGTCAGTTTCTTTGGACATCATGCCATCACTGATGTTGTCCCTAGCCGTAGCACGTTAGCATCGTGGGAAGAGAAAGTCTGACCAAAGATAGCTTACAAGTGAAAGAGGTAGTTCATGAAGTCAGAGACTACTCGCAGGCGCTCGTTGGTAGTGGTATTGTAGCAGTAAGCGGTCAGTTCACCCGCTTGAAGCCCATAGAGAGCCTTCCGCCCCTTGTTGTTCAAGTCAGGGCAGTTGGTGTCGAGCCACTTAACAGACTGAGCAGCGATGGCGTCGCCATTTTTATGATAGACGAGGGGGAAGGTACAATGAGAGACAAGGTCAGGGAGAATGAACGAAGTAGGGCGCTCAGTAGTTTCGATAGCCATGGGTAGACGATGCGGTTTGGGTGCTACAAATCGTAGGCCTATTTAAGAGAACCGACGCTCTCTCCTATATCCCGCAGGAAAAGGAGGAGGAAGACAAAAAAGTGAAAACATTCAAGATGAAAGATCCAGATACAACCACGACGGAATTTCAAGACAAGACCCAAGGCATTGTTAGGCCCAGAATAGGAAAAGTGTCGGTTCATAGAGTAGCTGGATATTACGAGGATAGGGTGCAGCTGATACTAAGAACAATAGGATGCTAGCCTCGTTTCAGACAGAGAAGAAAACAGGGTTCCTGGTAGATTGAGATTTACGGTAGATCGTAAATTTTTCTGACTACTGTATACCCATTTGATTTCGGTTTTACCGAGGAGGGAAGCAGACCGCTGCCCTAAGATTAATCAAGAGGTCGACGCCGCAGTATCGTGCCACTGATTTTTTGATAGGTCGAGTCGATCAAAACGGGCTTTCTGTCGGGATAAAGCGAGTCCCATCAAAAATTAGATACCAGAAACTCTCGTCGAATCGTAGAGCTATGGATGTAATGCGCCATGTGTTGTCTCGGAAAGGGCAGTATTAAGAATTGAACAAAGTTGAGACAGCACACGTGGAATTTGAATTCCGATCAAATGATGTCATCCGAGGCAAAGCCGCCGGCTATCATTTCTGCGACCCGAGAATACCGGTTACCACTTGAGCTTGCAATAAAATAGGGTGATAGATGTATAATGCTGGGTATATTATGTGCCTCTACAACTCATCTTCAGGGCGATCCCATCCCGATTCTTGCGGACCTGATGACTGATACAACTTGGCAGTAATGGAATTTATAGTACTTTGAATCTCTGCATATACCGTCAATTTGAAGTGAAACGAAACAATATCCGCTGCCGCTTACCAGCTATTTTTTCCTCCAAGTCCTCTGTGGTAGCACTGGATCCGCTGTCCTCGATCCAATCTATAGTCTCATGAATTACCTCCGAAACAATGTTCTTGTCGAATGCGTCGAGCTTTCCTCCAAGTCTCTCTTGGTCGTTCAATTGACCTCTGAGTCCGTAGATGAACGAGGACAAAGCATTCAATGCTTCGATTTGCTCCTTTTGAAGCTTATCCTAATTAGAGTAAGTCTGGTTAGTAAAAAAAGATCTCAAACGTCAATGCCGCCTCACCTGTTCAGCAAATCTCTCGCCCTCCACAATCATCTTGTCAATCTCCTCTTGACTAAGACGTCCTTTTTCGTTGTTGATAGTAATACTCTCCGTTTTTCCGCTATCGCATCTATTAAGTCGACGTTCCTGACCGAGAAACAAAGGAAATACGTACGTTCCCTTATCAATGGCGGACACCTTCATGATACTATCGGCATCTACTTCAAAGGTTACTTCAATCTGAGGAACGCCTCTCGGAGCCGGCGGGATGCCTGTCAATTCAAATTTTCCCAAGAGGTTATTGTCCTGCGTCATCCCCCTCTCTCCCTCGAAGACTTGAATAAGAACGGTAGGCTGGTTATCAGCCGCGGTGGAGAAACTACGAGAGATACAAGTAAGTAGGATGTTCCACCAAACAACTGGATACATACATTTGACTTTTGCGTGTTGGAATAATGGTGTTACGAGGGATGAGTTTTGTCATTACACCACCGGTCGTTTCGATACCCAGAGTCAGAGGGCAGACGTCTACGACGATAGCTCCTGTCTCGATACCGGAAAGGATACCTCCTTGGACAGCAGCACCATACGCGACAGCCTCGTCGGGATTGATACCCTTTGACGGCTCCTTACCGAAATAATCCTTGAGCATTTGCTGAATTTTGGGAATGCGTGTGGATCCACCAACAAGGACGATCTGAGTGAAGTATCGTCAGGTAAAGAGAAAGACCGAAGAACAGAATAACATACCTCGTCGATGTCATTCTTCGACACGTCCGCATCTTTAAGAACCTGTTCGACAGGTTTCATGGTTTTCCTGAAGAGACTCATATTGAGCTCTTCGAACTTGGCTCTCGTCAGCGTCTCCGAGAAATCGTTCCCATTCTCGAAACTCTCAATATCGATCCGGGTACTTTGCTGCATAGACAGTGTACGCTTGGCGTTCTCCACCTCTTTCTTGAGCTTTCCCATCGCCTTCTGGTTTGTTGAGACGTCAGTCCCCGTCTTCTGCTTGTACTTCTTTACCAGGTGGTCGATGACGCGATTGTCAAAGTCTTCGCCTCCGAGATGAGTGTCTCCAGCTGTGGCGAGAACTTCGAAAACACCATCCTCGATGGAGAGCAGAGATACGTCGAAGGTTCCTCCGCCAAGGTCATAGACGATGATCTTAGATTCGGCGCCTTTCTTGTTGAGGCCATAGGCGAGGGCAGCAGCGGTAGGCTCACTCATGACGCGAAGGACATTGAGTCCAGCGATCGTACCAGCATCTTTCGTAGCCTGGCGTTGCGCGTCATTGAAGTCTAAGATTGAATAGTAAGCAGACTGCCCAACGAGTACACGAGGATATCTTACAGGCGGGGACAGTGACTACAGCGTGCGAAACTTTTCCCCCTAGATATGATTCAGCTATCTCCTTCATCCTGGACAATACCATGGCGCTGATCTCTTCGGGATACTAGATGTTCGAATCAGCGTGGAGAGTCTTAGACGAACCAGAATAAAATATACAAAGTCGCGCGTCTCGCCTTCGTATTGCACAGAAATTGCGGGCTTTCCGTTCTTCTCCCGCACTTTGAAGGGCCAATGCTTAATGTCCTTCTGTACGTCTGGGTCGTCGACCTTACGGCCGATCAAACGCTTGGCGTCAAAAACCGTGTTTTGCGGATTGGAATGGAACGCATGTTTGGCGCTCTCTCCAATTCTAATAAAAGAGGCATTAGTGCAATCCTTAGGCACATAACTGACGACGCTGACTTACAATCTTTCATTGTCCTTAAAGCTAACCCAAGACGGTGTGATGCGATGACCTTGGTCATTAGCGATAATTTCTACATGATCGCCTCGCTGTACCCTATGCTTGGATTATAAAATGTTATCTAAGAGATATATAAAAAGAAATTCGCACCCAACGCAGGAATATGTAGTTCCCAGATCTGTATGGGTAGTGCTTAGAATTGACACACTGAATAATGACAACAAACATACCGATACCAATAACTGGTCCATCAATTCTATCATTTTTAGAGTTGGCCTTTACAGAAGTCAGACATAGACAGAAGATCGCGAGAACGGCGAAGCAAATGATAGAAAAAGAAGAATACGCGGTTAGTCGTCTTCGAGCGCGTCCTTGATTTTGGCGGTGTCGTATTTGTGTGTGAAATGACATCTATGGGAAGGTCTGGTGTCTCTTCAAGCAGCACGAACATTGCATTTATACCACACATGACGTGTCCTTTCTAGAGTGAACACGTTTTGCCCAGAATATACGGGTAGCTATGAACGACGTGTCAAGAGTCGTGGCTGTTCTATGCAATTGGTTTTTCGAGTCATTATCAGTTTGATTTATGATAACAATCAGGCAGGGCTTACCAAGGAATTCTGGTGCGTTCACAAAGCCAGGAGGCGCTGAAGGAACACTTGTGCAACGATGGATGGTAGATGGCAACTGATCTTTCGTAGTTTGGGTTGCTGAACAGCTTCAGATATCTGTACAATGCGGCGCTTTGGTAGGATCATGCAGTAGGTCTCATTGAAGAGTTAAAAGGATACGTAGAGTGAAAGCGCATACAAAGTTGTTAGGTATAGACCAGTAAGGTCAGATTGGTGTTGGGCACGCGTGCGTGCTGGCCATGTTTTTCAGAGAATCTTACCGGTGTAGGGTATGCTGGTGGATTGTGCCTAGACCGTTTGGTCTCATATATTACTTTCGGAAAAGTCACTACAACGCGGCTAGACATCTTGAATATAAACGAATTCGACGAAACAGGATCTGTAGGATAAACGAGAATAATTAGGATGAGATGCCTATTGTAAGACGGAGCGTGGAGGGGTTTCTATCCTAGTCGACGATGGCGTCTTTATGGCTAACAGAAATCGGGAACCTTAAAAGGCGTTTCTTCGACATAGCTACAGATAGCCAGGCGAGTGCTACAGTTGGCTCGTACTGCCCATGGAACGAGACTTGAACAGACTTGAACTCACGTGCTTGTATTCCGACCCCCTACGAAAAAGTACCTCAGGTTCCCTTTATTTAGTAGTTCAGCACATTCACAAGAGCCGGGGGATGCGAAGAAACCCAGACTAAGAAAGAATAAGTGGAGTCCGAGAAGAAACTCGTTGAAGTAGGAATAGTGGACAACACGTCAGTTGCGGCATCGGCAATATTATGACCAAGGGCTCAAATTCCTGTGAAAAGTGCGTCTTGGCTACCAGACGCTGACTCGGAAAGAGGCTGATAGGATTCGGAATTAGCCGATCGCAGTCAGTCGAGGCCAAATACGTTTCAACAAGCTTCGTTCTCCCGGGCCATCCAGCTCCTAATAGACTACAACTATCCGCTACCTCTTTTTTTCGTGAATACCCTCAACTGCTTTGTAATCTTCGATACGCGTCAATATCAAGCCCGATTATGTTCAAGACCGTGTGAATCACTCATGTACCAGTCTGCCATCGCCCTCAAGGTGCTTCTAGCTCGCCGGATTTGATGAGGTCATGCCCGTTTGCACCTGCATACGCTGTCGACAAAGCTATCCTAATGGCAGGATCGTTTCCGACTCTTCTTACAAACAGCACAATCGGCCTTTTCGGCGCCATGAAGCTACTTTCTCTTTGACCAGAACTTGAAACGTGCGTCCGTTCAGCGCTCGCACGCGCTCTGAATTGCATAGTTTGTCATGTATCTTCCGTACTGCCTCAAAAGCGAAGCCTTGACGAGGTCGAGCGAGATCGAATCGGAGTGCTCTCTCACAAAGAATCCATCACAGCAGCCTCAACATGATACAGATGTCTCATACGATGATACTGTGGTACGTATTTTTACCGCGTTTGAGCTTCACGACGCGCTGAAGCAGCCTCCCACGCTGATATCAACCCCGGTATTCTTGACCATATCATGGATCCCCTTCAGTACACCTCTATGCTTGATCCAGATCACCGACTCTCTCGGCGTGCTCTTATCAATTACCAATGCCTCCGAAGAAGCATACACCTCCGTCGCTGCTGCTATCATGCACCGCTTTGCTGGTGTCAAAGTACATTCGTTTTACAAAGCTAAGAAGCTTTTGAATACTGTTAGCGGAGTCGCTTCCGAAGCTCACGACATGTGTCTTGAGTCGTGTATTGGATTTACAGGACCGTTTGCTGACCCGGAAATACGTCCTTATTGTGGGGAGGACCGGTATACGCAGCCCGGTGGCAGCATTCCGCGAAAGCAGTTTCACATCATTCCAATTGGGCCACAGCTTCAGACACTTTGGCGCAGTATCGAGGGTGCGGAGTTGATGCGCTATCGTCTAGACTGTACAGAGAAGATTCCAGCGGAGCTACGAGTAAATGAGGGCGTCAAGGTTTCTCCTTATCGCGACTTCTTTGATGGGTCTAATTATCTGCAGGCTGGCCTGGACAGGAGGATGTGTGCCGGTGATATGGTTCCCATTCTGTCTATTGATGGAGCCCAGTTGTGTCGTATGACAGTGTCCGACTGTTGGATTTATATCTGGATCGACCTGGACATAGCTCCCGAGTCACAGTACAAAAAAAAGTACTTCAGGGCGGATTTGTACCAGGTCCCAGTAGACCTAAATACCTGAACAGTTTTATGTTTCCGGGTTTACTGCATCTGTCAGTTATTCGACGCGACGGCCTTCGAGTATGGGGTGCCAAGGACGACAGGGTGTTTGAATCAGATCCATTCATGGCTCTTGTTACAGGCGACCGACCTGCTATGCTGGCCACCACGGCGATTATGGATGTCGGCTTTATTATCCTATGCCTGGACAGCGCAAGAGGGAGCGCTTTACTATTCTGCTCAAATGAAGCCTCATAATTACGAAATATGCGGTTGCGCTCGCGACGATATCAGTCTGACTGACCTTCTTCTGTCATTCCATTCAACAGAGACACAGTGTCGTACCGACAAATCCTTCGTCAGGTAGAAGCTGCACCAAATCCCACACAATGAGCAACTACGTCTCAAAACCGGAATCTGCAAATCAACCATCTTTCTTGGTCCGTCCCGACAGCATACCCTTGCTCCGCCTTCTCTTTTTCTAGAGATAATATGCATCTTCCATGCCTAAATGTAACTGATTTGTTTATTCCACTGTGGAGGGGCACAGCCGATTGTGACAATCGACCCTCGGACATCTTGGGAATGGGTCGTACTCGTGGGAAATGTCCGGAAGGAACATGGAAGGTTGGTAGCGGCAGCGACCCCATATATGCCTGGCTCCTTTGACTGTCTTCTACGTAATCCGTCCAAGAAGACTTCCAGTGTATAAGGCCTGGGAATTCCTTCTTTATTTCTTCGGTCTCGGGCCTGCGCTACTGCATCCCACATATATATTGGCGCAACTATTGCAAGTTTGTGCGTACATTTTGGATCCAGTCACAGGATGAGATATTTTCTCGTGAACTCGTCTCCCGGATTTTGATGTGCCTCTAACATCCGATGAAGCGACGCTACGGTGACACGTCTTTTTTGTCTACCTTTGCTGCCATCTTTCTGTTGGTTCTTACTGCTTTGTTACCGCTTGGTTCCTGCCAGCGGCCAGGTACCTACCGTAGGTGAGGTTTCACGTTATGTTTCTGGCTTGCTCAAGTGCGTCTGGCGTGCCTGAAGGTACTGTGCCATGTAATGATGTGAGAGATATCCGTAAGTAGTATTCAATTTACCTAGCTCCCCTTACTAATACCACTAGGTAGATCAATCCTTCCCGCTCTTCCTAATGTACCTCCCCCTCCTTGCCCACCCTTTCCGCCGAGCAGGGGGTATACACCGCCATGACCGTGACCTTATATTGAACTCTCCCAATCACGAACCAACCAAACCAGGTGATGTGGTCGAAGGAGACGAGGTGGGTTCACACCTAGGATACCAGAGTCGCTGTATCTGTAGCAGGTGCAGGCCATTCTAGAGGCGTTGTTGAACACACCGAGATCAGAACCAGGGCATGGCATGAATACTCGTATAAATGACGTGGTGGAGCATGTCACCGAGGTGCTTTCAAAATCAAATACACCCGATCAACTGCACGGGTTATCAGTTAAGGAAGCGCAGTGCACTTTGGATTTCCTTCAGGACGTACGTCAGCCTTTGAGGTTTTTTAATGGGTAACTCAATATTGGCCAGCTTTTAGATATCTCGTATCTGCCAATGGTATCCAGGTGTATTTTTCTCAAAGCCTCTCTCAAGTTAACGCGTATCCACGACTGCGTACCTCAGTGTCTCATGCTCAGAGATTTCACAAAAACAGAAGATTATCCGTTTGCCTTAGGACATTTTGGTGAGCTATGGAGAGGAGAAATTGAGGGCATGGCGGTAGCTGTCAAACAAGGGAGAATATTCACAAGTGACAATAATATCGAGAAGGTTTTGCGAGTAGGTTGTTATCCATTTATCCGTCTCGCCGCTTATCGGCGTAATGTTTATTTTATAGCAGCTGAGGCGAGAGGCGATCATTTGGAGACAGTGCGATCATCCCAATCTCTTACCTTTCTACAGCATTTATCGCAATTCCGAGTCTGCCGCAGTGACCACTCCTTCTACATACTGTCTCGTGTCACCTTTCATGGTCAACGGAAATCTTCGTCAATATATGAAGAACACTGATAATCCTGATCGGCACAACCTCGTAAGAACTGACCGATGTCCCTGTTCATATGGACAATTCTGAACACAAGTAGGCTCTAGACATTACCCGTGGTATGGAATACCTGCATAAATCATCTATAGTACATGGCGACCTCAAAGGGGTACGTTCCGGAGAACATTTTTCTTGGATGATATCTTGCTAAACCAAAGCCAGGATAACATATTGATCAGTGATGACTGCAGAGCGGTTATCGCGGATTTTGGTATCTCCTTTGTGATGGGTGTCACAAGTTTCGCAACATCGTCGTCATCGCACAAGGGCGGCACAGTAAAATGGCAGGCGCCAGAAGTCCTCAAAGATAGGCAGAAAAGTTTTCCGGCTGATGTATATTCTATGGCGTGTGTGTATTTCGAGGTACGTGTCTCCCAAGCGAACCATTCTTAATGAACTCTGAATATGCATAGGTCTTTGACGGGACAATACCCTGGAGTGACCTAAGTGAAGGCGCTGTTATCTTGAATGTCGCTATTCGGAAGGAGCATCCTCCATGTCCGAGACTCCCGGAGTCGACCGGACATGCTAAGCTGTGGTGGAAAATCATGACGAAGTGCTGGACATATGAACCTTTGGATCGACCCACTGTTCTAGATATCATGGCGTCTCTCCATGGTGCAGGAAATATGCCATTGCCGGAGTCGAAATGGGATAGGTCTGTCCCAATGCGACTTCGTGATCAAGGGAAATTTGCTATTCCGTTTGACCTGCCTCAGTTGTTCAATCTTGAAGGACTCGCCGTCGCATGAAGTCCTGCTACGACGATTCAGCTTTCTCAGCTGACTCGTGCATCTCTCTCATTCTAAGTAAGTATTGGTAAAAGTCGAGTAGTGATAAGATGTTAGCCATGCTTGTTAATCTAAAATAGTGAGACATGGCGAACTTCCTCGAGTTAACTCGGCGACAACCGGTTCTCGTCTTTTTCCCCAATGCTGGAGGGTAAAAAACCTTGCGACATCGTCCTGGGAGAAAACAATTGGTTACTTGCCAAAATTGACTTCTGTTGTACTTTCAATGGAACATATAACAGTACCCTTTGTCGAGAAAATATATCGACGACTGTTGAAATGTAAACTCACGACGATAGTCTTTCAGCAATAATGCCAATACATTTCAACAATCCTGGGTTGAACAGACACAGCAACAATACACATTTATCCGAAGTCATGCGAACCAGACAGCAAGTACGGAGCGTTTCACAGCAAAAGAATAAGCAAAGACCAGAGAACCAGTAAGTCACTCCGCCAGATCGACACCAGGTGCGACAGAAACCTTCACCCTCTTCCTGGGCCTCGAGTCTTCATCGGGTTTAGTTCGCTTCAACTTGTCAAGAGATAACGGGGGGGCCATCTGAATTTCAATGTCGTCTTGGGTCTGCGTGTCGTTCACTAGAATTCTAGCTGGAGGGAGCGGTGCAGGCTGAGGTTTTAACGTCGATAAATCGGGACGTGACCTCGTGCTTGGTTTCTAGAACGGATTAATATACACCACCGTTCCATATGAATAAGGCTTCACTAACCAATTGTGGCAAACCAATGAGGCGACTCTCCGCTTCGTGACTTGGATCGAAATAATCCGAATATTCCTTAGTATGTTTCGATTGGCGATTGAAGACATATTTTGCCTTTTGGACGTTTCTCCGTGTCTTCGTTTGCTTTCCTTTCACCTTGCCTTTACCTTTCCCGTTCCGGGCTCGACTCTCCGTGAAGCCGATATCATCGACGACAGTTTCATGCTCAACTATGAAGTCTAAGAAGAATATCAGCAATTGTAAAGAAGAGACCAAACGACCTAGTATACTTTCAATCTCTAGGCGTTTGAACAACTGTTTACCAAGATTATTCTCGCATCCTATACGCAACGTCGAGTCAAGCTTTCTTCACAAAGGGTCGACGAGATTATACCTATTTGCTTCGTGAACTGAGCCGCAGTTTCCGGCTCATATTTCTCCGCGATCTTGATAGCTCGCCTGGAGCAGGTCCATAAGGTGATGAGAAGTTCATTCTTAAACACGAACCTGAAAGATGCAAGTTCTCGGAATTTGGACAGCATCGTGGGGAAAAGGTCGGTTTTAATCAACCCCCACAATGGATCCGCGCGCATACGGCAGTCAAAACAGACAAAGTTGTCTGGAAGACGTGGGTCCTGAGCGGAATGATACCTGCAAAGTTTTAAGCGAGGCTGATGGGGTCGGACTTCTACAGCAACATACCCCATACACCTATATAATGGTCAGAAAGCCAGATTAATACTGTATGGTCTTGCACTAACCAGACATGGTACCAACGCCCGCACCCGCCTTCACAGCGGCAGCAGCCATCATCCTCGAGCTGTGGCTTAGGCATGAGAATCTGTAGAGACCTCCAAAGCGTGACATACAGAAACACCACATTCACATTCAATAACATCACTGTCGGCTTTGACCTGTTTTTCCGGCTTCGGTGTTGCGATATCGACGTGGATAATCTCGGGGACGCTTTGATTACTTGGGTCGTATGATTGTATACTCTCCGAATGGCAGTGGTCCATTGCCTGGGTCTCCATATCTAGAGATAATAAGCAAGAGTGGCAACTCGAAACTAATCGTCGCACCTAGCATCTCGGTATCGTCCCCATCATTGGCACTTAACACCAGCTTCTGTAATAGCTGCGTGTCTATGTCGTCATTATCAGATACGCTGGGCAACGGTGATCCAGGAGAAGGTGTTGTCAGTCTCGAACCACGACAGGGCTGTGTTGGGGAGAAGTCGAGTAAACCGTTACGAGGCCGAATGGAGGTGGAGTCGTCCCTGTCTGAAGAGGGATACCCGGGTTTCGGGGTTTGATCACCCACAGGTTGCGTCTCGTCGATCATGATGACGTCCGTAGTCTTCTTCGCGAGCTACAAACTCTCTTAAGTACTGACGAGTGATCCTGAAATCTGACACACTCTCACCATATCATTCAGACGCATCGGCACAGTCTGGGTTGACCCACAAAATATTTCCTCGTCAACAGGCATCATCTCCACTGGTATCGGCTCAATGCAGCCGCCTTCTGTTCTGAGGCCTATCGGAACAGGCTTCGCCTCCTGCTGGGCCACTCCGGCAAGCACATATGTACCATCAGACTGCTGCACGAAATCAGCCTCGTCCTCCCCGTCTGCGTCTTCGTCGCACATCACATCTTCGGCTGACCAAACGATATTCCTATTTTCGGCGTCCTCTTTCTGCTTTGCCGCCTGCTCCATACGCAGTGTCGCCTCTTCAGTAGGAGAGAGGCTAGGTGCAGTCGCTCCACGTGTAGTAGTCCCAGTAAACGGCGCATTGTCATGTTCAGTCGAAGAAGGAAGGTAGGTGGCAATAGAGGTCACGCTGACATTTACGCTGAAAGAGGCAAATTTGAACAGTGCGATGAAGAGCACTGGTGTCAGAACGTACGCATGGTGACCAGTATCAACCTTTCCAACGCCCCATTTATCTGGTATCTCATCCATGTCATGGGTCATGAAAAACCACTTATCCTTTTCTGCATCTGCAGCTATGAAATGAGGGGGTTCGTATTCAGAAGGGGTGTCATCGGTGTAAAACATCTTGAAAGAAGCATAACGGCGCTCTGAAGGGTCAGTATTGTGAATATCGGTGAGTTCCGAAGTCGCTCACTTGGAAGAACATCCATCTGTGTCATCGACGTGATTAACGTTTTCAATAGGGTCTGGTCAACAGGCGTATGGTCAGCAGGAAATAAGATGTGGGGAGCGCTACACACCTTGACGCTCCTTTTAACGTCTCGAAGGGTAGGCAACTTTCCTTTGCTTACTGCCTCGGCGACAGGGTCTTTCTTTCTAGCATTGGACCCTCTGAGTGGTGCGCGCTTTGTGTCGTCGCCAAGTGTCATGACGGGAACAGTGGCGTCGGTCCCGGGAAGTTTATGGTACTAGAAAGAGTAAGAAATTTGAAGATTTTCAATTAGGATTACCTTACCTGGAAGTTGAATGTGTATGCTTCGATGATACTTTCGACGCGGCCGTCAGTTGTATGCATGAGGAGCTCCGTATATGCGCACATACTTGTTGGGATCCTTGTTATCCTGAGCATATCTTAGCACTATTGCCAAGGATAACGTCCAAAGGAACTTACAAGGTAAACAGCGAAGATAAAAGTACGCAGATACTGCTTTTGAAGGGCATCGAATACTCCATATTCCTAGAAGAGGATGAAACAGCAGTACGTGGCGTATAGGAACGGGCGCTCACCAAATAGTTCAGCAACCGATCAGCTTCATCGGTATATCCGCGTGTCATCGTCTGAATTTGTGCGTCAGATATGTACAATTATGTCCTTGGTAACGCCTGAAGCAACGCACCATGATTTTGAAACTGTTGACATTCCGTTTCTTCTGCAAGTCCAGGGAAGAGAAACTTCCCGACGAGTCTTGTGAGGCGCTCTCTTCCGACGTGACGAAATGACCTGTGTCGCGCATCGGTCTCGTGCTGCCGGCAGCGACGAGGTAGGCTTACTTTCTGAGAAGTTGTCGTGAGGAAGAAGATCCCTGAGTAGTCATTAGTAAATGCATTGCATGAGGAAGAAAATTGTACACACCTCATGAAAGTTATACATCCTAATCCTGCCTTTAGCAACGTCTGAACTGATGCCAGACTCTGCGCAGACGAAATAGTCTGCGTTTCAGTCTTATTGAGCTGGTTCTGCATAGAGAAGGGTCAGAAACCGTGTCGGTAGGAAGTGAGTGGCCGTCGTCGTCGTTGGGCAAGCCGGATAACTGGCTTCGAATTCCAATGTCACCAGTGGCATGTGATAAGACGCGACGCGGTTGTCATGTGATCATCACAGATAAGGCAGATAAGGGCAGATATTAATACCTCTTAAGGGTCGAGCTGGGTGACGTCAATGCGGGCATGACCGGCAAGTTCTGAATGTTTTGCCCAATGAGTGAGTCTTCGCTTTCGATCGTTATCGATCATGGTTGCGGCAAGGATATACCTCGTACGACATGGGGAGACCGATGCTAACAGGCGGAAAATCGTTCAAGGCCAGCTTGATACCCACCTGAACAAGTCAGGCATAGAGCAAGCGGCATTGGTATCCGAGGAGTTACAAAAGATCCCCTTTGACGAAGGATACAGTTCAGATTTGAGCAGGGCATCGAAGGTCATACCGTCACTTGTCTTCAGGCACTAGTATTGATTTGGCTCTTTAGACGGCGGAAATAATCCTGAAAAACCATCCTCGTGTTCAACTCTGTGAACAATCCGGACTACGGGAAAGGGTATGTAGCGGATTCGTGCACGTTTATGAAAGGCTAAGAATACCGACTACAGCACCTAGGAACGCTCCAAGGCCAGACCCACGCACAGAAGCGAGCCTTTGGCGACATCAACTCGGACCCGACAGCGGAAAAATCAGACGCGTTCGTCAAGCGAAGTTTGTCTTGGTGGGACAATTCAATTCGTCATCACCTAAAGACGCTTCCTGACAGAGCGACGCCATACCACATCCTTGTTGTTTCCCATGGTGGATTTATCAGCACCTTAATCAAGAACTTGGTGGCTAAGAAGCGGATCGCTAAAGCTGTGAACGGAGATGATTGGAGATGCTATAACTGCTCTGTTTCGATCATCGATATTCGGAAGGATGAAAAGGCTGAGCTGGTCCAGTACAGCGATATTTTGCACTTGGGAAGTAGAAAGGTGGTCGAAAGCAACGCCGATACGGAGGATAAATAGAGGCTTTGTTTTACATAATTTGGATTTAGAAATCGAGAACTCAATAGATCGGAGCTCCAAAAACACAGCCTTTCCGATTTCGTCCAACATACTATTTCGGGTTCTCTATTTTACTTGATCTCCAGCTACTCCTGTCCAATCCTGTCCTTTACAACTCCCGTCATGTCTTCTCCGCCTTCAGAACAGTCTCCGCTATTGCCCATCACCAATGGCGCTGCCAATGGTACTCACCAAACTTTTATCAAACGGTGCTCTGCGGTCATCAAAGCGGAAGGCGAACCCTCGTGGCTTCAATCTTACAAGTTCTTCCTATTTGGAAGTTATCTTAATATCCTTCTCTTATTCGTACCTCTTTGTGCCACTGCGCATTATTCGAACTGGGATGCTGCCTTGCGCTTCTCTTTCAGCTTCATTGCTATCGTTCCGCTGGCAAAGGTGCGCCACTATTCAAATCCGTAGTCAATGCCGAGTCGGTTAAAACAAATTGCGGACAGCTCCTTGGCGAGGCAACTGAACAGATGTCCTTCAAGCTAGGGCAGACTTTGGCTGGACTCTTGAACGCGTCGTTTGGAAATGCAGTTGAAATTATCGTTGGAATTGCAGCGTTACTCCAAGGTCGACATAATTACACCATTCGTTTGCCTTGACTAACTGGGAGCACCGCAGATGAACTGATCATCGTCCAGAACTCAGTAAGACTTTCATCGTCCCCCTTGCATTTGACTGAATCTGTTCTTCAGATGCTTGGCTCTATTCTATCCAACCTCTTATTGGTCCTAGGTTGTTCTTTCTTAGCCGGTGGGTTATACGTAGCCATACACAGCATGTATCGCAATGTTAACGCGGACGTTAGCTGGCACTCGGTATGATGAAAGCAACTTCCAGGTTACGGCCGCTCAGGCGTAAGTCATCTCCGTTTATGCGCATAAGTTTCGGATTATTGATATTATCCGAACTTTAGGTCCAGCTCGGTACGTGTTTTTCACTGCCTCACTCGGCGCTGGTACTCACCCTATTTCAGTTGATGACGCTTGCATGTATCAGTTAGTCGTTTTCATCGGAGGTTTGAAATCCCGGTACTCAACAACCTACAGCTCTTATCATTCCGGCAGCCTACCACTCAGTCAAATCAACGGACCTGTTTAGCATAGGTGGCAGCGCTAGCGAGTCGCCCACCATTCCGTATATTGATAATAGGATCGATTTAGATCCAGCCGGTATGAATGGACTGTTGATCATTTCAAGAGGAACCGCAATATTGTTATTGTGCGTTTATATCGCATATCTATATTTCCAGGTCTGTCACAGCTACCACCTGAAGAAATCTATTGACACGGGTTATTTATTGTAGTTGAAATCGCATCATTATCTTTTCCAAGCACCAGAAACTGACGAAGAGCCTGAAGTCGCTAACATGAGTGTCGTTTCTGCTGGTACAGCGTGGGTGCAATGCTGTCTTTGTCTCTGTTTAGCCAAATAACTTGTATCTCCAGTCTTCTCATTGTCACTGTTGTGACATCATTCTGCGCCGATTATCGTAAGAGCTTAGAGCACTGCCTCAACCAAAGCTGTATATGCTGAGATCAACACGTATAGTCGTTGCTTCTATCGAGGAATTCGCAGACAGGTACAACATTCCCAAGGCGTTCATCGGATTAATTCTTCTTCCCATCGTCGTGAGTACCCTGCTTCGCAGTAATACAGCGGGGAAATGACAGTTTTAGGCGAATGCTGCTGAGCATGTCACATCGATATGGATGGCTATGAAAGGTCAAATGGAACTCACGATTGGCATCTGTGTGGGAAGTTCAATCGTAAGCCGCCTCCTCTGTCATACTTTCTCGAAATTAAAGCCATGCACAGCAAATCGCGACTTTCGTTGTCCCGCTCTTGGTCATTGTTGGATGGATGTGAGTGTCAAAGGGGGTAATTAGAGAACTTGCTAACTTCATTTCCCTAGTTCTAACCATGAGCTGACTCTATTCTTCGCTAACTTCGAGGTATGTTATAATCCTGTCACTGTTGTTCTGGGAGTAATTATTTCCGCGCAGACGATCTGCTTCTTCGTTTCTGTGTTCCTTGTCAACACCCTCATTCAGTAAGCATCGATCAGCCCCGTTTGGAGAGCGCATTGATAACATTCTTCTCCAGGGATGGCAAGTCCAACTACATGGAAGGTTTAATGTAAGCATAAGTATATCACCCTGCCATGTTCGTTGCTCATTGTTGTTTTAGGCTTGTCACGCTCTACCTCGTTATTGGTCTGGCTTGTCCGTATAACTTTCTCTCTCCGGTCGATTGGCTACTCATTCTTGCTCTTTGACAGTCTGGGTGTCCTAAATGCAAAGGTCTGCTGGCAAACCGTTGATTATGCGTGTCCTATATCCCCTTTCGTTTCTATCCCCATATCTTGGCCGTCGCGTACAAACAAACGTACAGTGTACAAGTTCTGGCTCTTCAAAAACATCTTCCTTTCCAGGTTCTTCCCTGTAGCATAGTAAATTTTACTTAATCGGGATCTATTATCTGTATTCCTCTTGACTTGTGTACCTTTAGCGGATCATAAACTATAGAGAAGATGACGGTTCCTCCGTAGCTTGATCTATCTAGCCAATGGCGTAAATAGAGAAAAGCTTGTCGCCAAGAGATGCAGTGCATAAAGATTGTGAGTACAGATTTAGGGAATATAATTTATCATGATGCTGTCATAAGATCTAGTCCGTTATCTATTAGAATCATAGAACCTGCCCATCCCCTTGGAGCTGCTCAAATTTGCGGCGAGCCATACGGATGTTGAGCTTTAGTGCACCGGTTTCTACACACACAGTCAGTAAGGGCCATTCGTCACGAGTGAGGAAAAAGGTACCTATTGAAGGATCATGTGCGATGACCATAACGTACGTATTCCTCGTCATTTCGTCCAGGACAGCCGTAAAATCTGGCAGCTCCATCTCTAAACAGTGAAACTCCTCTCGCACGCGGGAACACGAGTGTTTGAATGCCTTGATAAGCTCCGACGTTCGTTCGTATCGGGTTCCATCAAGTTTGTGTACGTCTTCGGCAGCAGAGTTGGACGTGGCGATTACGAGAAAAGTGGTGCGCTCAAAGAGGATGACTTCAGTTGCCGAACATACTTCTGCGAAGGTGGTGAGGTGTTTTGACAGGACGGCGGCGTTGGGGATCAAGGTGTGTACAATACTGGACCAGGCCTGTCACACGTGTAGTGAGAGGCGAGGCGAGAAACAGAGGACAAGAGCGGACCTTGTAAAGGCTCTCATCATAAATACTTGTCCCGAACACGGTAATGTCTGTATCCCCACTTGCCACCTGGAGCTCCTTGTTCTTTTTCCCGAACGTCACCGGCTTGTTCTCTCTCACTAAATCCATTTTGTGAACGAGCAAAAAAATGGCCGCGTCTGGACTGTACTGCCGTAGTCCCTCCAGGCAGTCACGGTAATATTCGAGGTCCTTATTCATCTCCCGTGTCTCGACGTCGAACACGTAGATCATGACACCGACGTGCTGGAAGATGGTCGATCGTTGGGTGGTAAGGTAAGAGTCCATGAATGCGTCTTGACCGCCACAGTCCCAGAGATTGAGTATAAGGTCACCGAGGAAGCGGACATGGTTCTGCTCGACGTCGATGGTTGCGCCCAGACGGGCTGTCATGGACGCTGGGTTGTTCGAGCTAGGTTATTGTTAAAATATATCTTTTTCCCTCCATCCGACAGACGCACAAGATTAGAGATCGCATCGACGTCTTTCCGCTGCCGGAAGCACCCATAAGAAGAACCTGGATAGCTGGAAATCACAAAGAACAGATACTGCATATACGTAGCATACCTTTTTCTTCATTTCGAAATACAGTACTTCGTCGTCGAAGGAGGTGGAGGTAGATAATCAAGCTCAAGAGCCAATCGTCACGAACGAGTCACAAATTACTGGCGCCTACAAGCGCCCACTCTACGGTCATGATCCGTTCCATCAACCATAACCAGAACAGCAAATTGCTTGATGGTGCAACCGAGGGGCAGCGAGGACTGTATGTCATACCATGGTGCAGTTTTTTTCTGGAAGTTACGTATTTCAGCATTATCACACACCCCCAGTTTCTATTTCTCAAAACAGCTGGATTGAGCCCCCCTCTCCTCTTCCTTCCTCCCCCCCATTGTACGTAGCTAAATCTTGCCGTAGTAACGTATAGTGCATTTAATGATGTGAAATTTTATTTATTTAAACCTTGTCCTTCCTTCATTTACTTATAAATGAACAGAAGACCAAAGCAGGACTCAAAAAAGTCGGGATAGAATGAAAATCGCGTCCGTAATAACCGTGGTGTTCCCATTGAGGTGGATGGTGATTAACAGACATAAGCATGGAATCGGTTGGCGCGCCGTTGGTATGTGTGTACATTGAATCCTACTTATTTACAACATTAGTAAACCCTTAGGCCAAAAGAACGTAAGAGCTGCAAAAAGGTTATAGAAAATTCATTAAGTTTGTGAGAGCAGGTCTTCTGTGGAGGACCCATCCACTCAGCCTGGCCGGCATCGTATGCCAAAATAAAGTTCTCGCCGCTCCTTGGGTGCAACAACGCATATCAGCTTTCACCCTAGCCGTGTTCTATACATATCGATATCATACAAAGTTCGATTTTTAAGTCCTTCTCCCCCATTTCTGTCGAATTTGCTCTACGCAAAGTTGCCTTGGCCCCATCTCCTGCAGTGTGAGCCCATTTCTACAGCCGCCAGGCCCCAGTCTTCGCCGTGATTATGTCCCTTGTTATCTCCTCGCCCAAGGCCTGCCCGTTGTAGAGCCTGGTCATCCGTCAACGCAGTCAACACGCCAAAGATAACCGGAACGCCAGTGTCCACTTGGATTTTCATCAGCGCGTGCGAAACGCTGTCGCAGATATACTCGAAATGCATGGTGGATCCCTTGATCAGTACACCAATGGCGATGACAGCATCGAACGGTTCGTTGGGCATGGTCACAGCAGAAACCGGTGCAGGCGTTCCCGTACGGGAAGGTATCTTGGTAGATGTACCAAAGTTGAGTCCACCAAGAAGATCGGTAACGTTGGAGGCAGGTTGGATGTGAGAGCCAGCAATCATCCTAGTACAGATACATAAGACAACGGAAAGCATAAAAAAATAGAAACAAACCTTGAGCACGCCAAAGGCAGCTCAAAGCTCCCTGGAACAGACTGCACGACAATGTTACTCTCCTTGACGCCAGCCTCCTTCAGCTTTTGGACTGCACCTGCTACCAGTGCGTCAATGACCTCCCTATTCCATCGCGCATGGACAATGGCGATTCTGAGTGCAGAGCCGTCATATTTCGTTTCTGACGGCAGGAGACCTTTAATGCTGGCCATGGTGAGGAGTAAGGAAGTGAAATACTCGTCTCTTTGTAGGGATTTCCTGTTGGGGACGCCGCCGGGATTGCACGTGATCCCGATCATTTTCAAAACGATGCAGAAATTTTGAAAACGAACTTCGCTGTCCCTCTCGTCTCCCTCTGTTGTCGTTGCTATGACCGGAAGCCTTGCTAGTATGTACTCCGGCTAATAATCGAACTCCTTTAACGGGTTCACGCTCTCTAGCGACATATACCCTAATTCATGCTTTCTTGGTCAAGAATAAACATACCAAAGTGGCTTCTGTTTTGAAAAATTCCGTGAAGGATGTTGTTGTTCTCAAGGATGAGGTTGCGGTGGCTGGCCCCAGCCTGGACGTGATAGTCGAACGATACAAAAAGGCTATTAGCGGGGACTCGTGCGTGTATTTGCTTTTATGGAAGCGAATATTTCTCATAAATTGTAATAACAGTTCAGACTCGGACTCCAGCTCAGAACCCGACTGTATGTCACTCCGTCATTATCTGACGCAACGCTGATTTATCAACTACAGCGTCTTCGGAAGTAGATTCCGACTCTGACTGTACGTCTATCTGACCATGTGCTGACTGTGATGTTGATGTAGGATTGCATAATATTAACAGCCTCGGACTCCTCTGATTCAGATTCGGACTGTACGTTTTCCCATCTTCCAGACCTCTCCAAGAAGTACTGAGTTCAGGTCTCAATAGCTTCTGCCGACTCAAGTTCTAAGGCGACTACTAAGAAAAAGCTCACGAAGATTTCAACCTCAAAGCCCAAAGGGCCAGAGCCTGTAAAAGACATTAAAAAGAAGAAAGACGCTCCCTCGTCGTCATCGTCTTCTTCTGACTCCGAATCCTCCGATTCTGATTCTGATACATCTGTTGCTAAACCGGTGTCCGGCGCCAAGTCCTCTAAGCCCACCTCTCCCAAATTCAAGGCTCCTTCTCCGTCCTCAAGCTCCAGTTCCGAGGACTCTGATGGTAATTTCGATAACGTATCTTGACCGAGAATATTCATAGAAATCCCCATATAGATGACTCTTCGTCAAGTTCGGAGCCAGGTTAGTGCTCGTCCCCTGGTCCCTAATGAGCTATTACACCCGTACCCAAAAGCATCCGTCATCGTTCCTATAAACTGACACAGATTCGCCAGATGTGAAGGATAAAGAATCAAATGACACGGCAAAAAGAGACACAAGTAAGACGCTGTCGACCGGGAGTGATTCCTCCAGCGATGGTGAGTCCGGTCATAATCATATAAACGTTATGATGGAATTAGCAACAGATAGCAGCTCAGATGAAGAGCCCGTGAAGGTCAAGATCATCGCTAAGAAGCCCCCAACGTCCGCGGCAAAGAAATCTGCTTCCGAGTCTACCAAAGCCACTGCGGCAAAGTCGAAGAAATCCAAGGCCAAGGATTCATCCTCCTCCGAATCTTCATCGTCCAGTTCATCATCCTCGAGCTCGTCAGACTCGGACTCCGACTCGGATTCAGGCTCGGACTCAGGAACGAAAGCTCTGCATCGCGAGGAAGAGGCGACGCCGCCAGTTCCTTCCGAAGCCAAGATCACCAAAAAGCGCCGCACGTCCGAGAGTGGCACGGCAATTGTAACCGCGACAGTAGACACAGAGTCCCTGCAGGTCACGACTCAAGATAGCAATAGCAAGCGGGGTGGACGGAAAACGAACACTCCGTTTCAGAGAATAAAGATGGATAACGTACCTACGCATCTAATGTTGGACAATCGGTATGAGAACAAGGTGACATCATGGCTTTAAATTGAAGGTGGCGAAGGTGTTGATTCCCGCATTTTCACTAGGCTGCGCCTCAAAACGACTACGGAGCGAAAGCTCACGCTGATCTTATCGTTACTCGCGGAGCTAGCTTCCGGAAAGAAAAGAACAAGAAGAAGAGGGGGAGTTACCGAGGAGGAGAGATAACGGTTCGTTCACCCTTTGGCTACTGGCATGTGTCGCGCTCTTCACTAATAGAACAAATTTAGATGCAGAGCCACAGCTTCAAATTTACCTAGATTTTTCTCGTAGCAGCGAATCAGAATATTCATCCATTTCGATTCATTTTCATGCGTTTATGGACGCGTATGTCCGATCATCCAGAAACGCGTTGGTGCAAAGCAGGAGCCTCCGTAGCACATGCTCTCGCCTGAACCGGCTGCAATTCAAAGGTCGCGGCTACAGTACGGGTACTGTATGAAATTAGGGGCGTGTTCTTGCCCATTCACCGTCGGGTTCCGGTAGGAATAATATCTCATCGGTTTTCCTTAAAGGCTTTCAGGTTGGGCGAGATGTAGTCACTTATCAGTTTCTTCTCCATGACTGCCCCATATTCCACGGTTTTCCTCCCAGACGGTGCTGTACTGGCTTTTGAGGTACTGGGCTCACAGCATCTAGGACACCACAGGCCTTTAGTGCTCGTGTGTGGAATGGGTTCAATACGGACCGACTGGGAGAGGCTTAGCACCCGTCTTGCTGAAAAACGTCCTGGTTGGTTGACTGAGATGCACCTACCTTGTAATTTTTGACTAATCACGGCATCCTAGTGCTGGTTTATGATCATCGGTATGATGCCATTCCCATATGAGTATTCGAGTACGTCTGACGCGTCTTTCATCCTTGAATTCAGGGGAATGGGCGATTCGTCCTACCGTAGTGACGACGAGATCACAATCGAAGTCCTCAGTCGTGACCTTCTCTTTCTTATCGAATCCCTACGATGGAAAGACGTGTCAATCTGTGGATTCTCCATGGGCGGTCGGTTGTCGTGCTGCGCCATCAGCCCTTTGTTGAACTGATGGCCGTCTCAGGCGTCATCGCTCAACAACTCCTTTTGTTGCCCTTTCACCCAACCGAGCCTGCACCGATTCATTTCCGATGTACCCATTTGTTCCTGGCTGGAACTCGATCAGTAGTTCTCCGTGACCACTGCCTTGGCCTTCAATATTCTAAGCCGCCTTGTAACATGACGCGCACACCTGCAGAGAAACTGGAGATAGCTAAAAGGTTGATCCAGGCAACGTTGGATCCCGTGTGGCTTCAAGAAAATCCATCACGTTTCGCGGTTATTCTCAAGAGGACTCTAACTGGCGGGTAGGTGTATTTTCGTCCAGTAGCTCCACTTCCGGGCTAATTTTATGCGCGTTTCAGGGCTAGACCGCCGGAATCCATAGGTAAGTTACGAGAGAATTGTTTTTGCAGATAACATCGAACTTACTGGTCTCAGCACAGCAAGGTGTTGCAGTAAGTTTCCGTGATACGTCGTTAACAGTCCGCGGAAATTAACTGCATCAAAGTTAAAATCGTTCGATTTTGAGCATCAACTTGTTGATATGCCTCAGAATACTCGAATTCTGGTGGTCCATGGGCGTCTTGACAAAATCATACCGTTTTCATTCGGACAGGTGAAGTAGCAAAATGTCTGTCAAGTCTCCTGTTTCGTTAACAATCTATCTTTACAGGACATAACTGATATGATACCGTGGGCGACAATGGTCTCGGTAGGTACCAAACCCGGCCAGGTTCCCTCTTACGACTTCGGGCACTATTGGTATGAGTACTTCGATATACAAGTCTGGGTAGATGTCGTGGAGAAGTTCTTGAAGAAGTGATATGAGACGCCATAAGTGGATCAAGGGCTATACGCCACATATATGCCATTATACCGTACATAATGTACTTTTATCATTTATGATGCCTTCCCTTTTTACACCCATGGTACGTGAGGTGCCGTGCGCGGCACTGAATAGGGTCGGAGTCTGAGAGTATCCGCGCGAAATTTGTGTCGCCATTAAAACCACACCAACTGCGTTCTCCAGATATGACTTGCTGATTAAGGCCACCTGTAACCAGATCAGTCAGACAGCAATTTAGTTATGTGATGTAGGTTCACTGACTAGTGATCTATGCAACATAGGCACCCCATATTATCCGGTGAACGGACGAATCCATTGTATTGAAATCCACGATGATACTATAGCAGTTGGAGGTGGCACGGGATGCTCGTGTCCAGGAAGTTCAGTTCTCTCGTCAAGCGTTACCAAACTATGAAGAACCTCGTCATCTACATCCGCCCTCTTGAATACTACTTGAGGGTGAAATAAGTCTGTGGGAATAACCACTATCTGGGTATCCGTGAATCTGAGTAGCTCGGCTATCGAGGATGGCATGGCGGTAATCTCAAAACGGACGGCAAAGCGACAGTCATACAAGAGAGTCCACGAGGGATCCCCAGAGCTAAAGGCTTTCCGCAACGAGGCCGTGACATCATAATATAGAGGGTTCGGTTCAATGAAATCCAGCTGTTTCTGTGTCGGAGGCTGTCGCGAAGCTATCCATCCAACGAGTTGTCCTGGTACCCGCTTCGACATCTTTGGTAGCGCCCTGACTCCATCTCGGTCGAAGATAACTGAAGACCACTTGACGCCTGAACCAGCAACAAAGTTTTGTGTCACATAAGGGTCCGAATTCAGTTTGGACAGAATGTGCTCCAGACTTCGCATACGGCGCATGTTTGTGGAACGTAGAGACCCCCAAGGATGAGGGGATACATATCGCAAAATACGCAAGACGACATAAAGCCGTAATCTAGGCTGGATGTGTTGATAATTATGCTCGGTGATAGCAAAGGTGCCGATAGGTGAGGGTTGTTTCATTTCGCTGAGCACACCTTCCACTGTAAGGAATACGTCAAAGTATAGTCGACATTCTTCTAATATAACACTACCTTCAAGGTCCAGATTACGAACCATGATTCCCAGAGACTTCACGGACCCACGCAACTGCTCGGGACCTGTAGTAGTGACGTTTATCATAGCCGTTTTTGCGAGTTCCTCGCCGACTCTTCCCAACTCAGCCACATGTTCATCTGGAAGACTTGTTTCCTTGGCATATACCTAATAATTAAGGGTAAAATGACATGCGACATAACGAGGTCAGCAGAATCATCGCACCTTCACGTCCGTTTCACCGGAGGCCAAGAATTCGCGAATGGCGTTGCGCAAGGTCAAGGATGGCTGGAAATTTGTCGGGTCGATCACGTATTCAAGTTGGTTGGATTCGCAAGTGGCCAATAATCTATCCTTGACAAAGCGATTAATATTTACCATGCGGGTGATTTTAGGACACAGATACCTTCGGTATATCAAGCAGGGGTCGTACAATCCACTTGTGCATCCCAGCGAGACCCGTCCAACCTATGTGTCCCAGTTTCTCACTAACGCCCATACCCCATCTGCGAAAAGATTTCATCCCAGCGGCACCATATGCCTTTGACCCTCTTGCAAGACGCATCAAGGACGTTTCGACTTGGTCGTCCATATGATGCCCAAAAGCAATGATATCCGACCCCGACTGCTCCATTCCTCTATGTAGCAGCTCATACCGTGCCAATCTAGCGACACCCTCGACGCCAGTCTTCGGTAGGTCAGGATACTTTTCCAGGTTCCAAGGAATAGACATCCCATAGTGTCCTACGCCCATGGCTATTGCGCGCTGAGCACAGAGTTCCGCCATGCTCGTAGAGCTTTCTTGCAGACCGTGGTCGACAGTTATCGAGACGACGCGCATAGGATCCGCAGATCCAGGCTTTCCTTCAGTCTGTTGCACGAGGTCATCGACGTATCGCTTGAGCATGAACACAAGAGCTGTTGAATCTGGGCCACCAGAGTTGGCGACGGCTGGCAAATCGAAAAGACTTGAAAGTCAGTACAACATTGAAAGGTACAAGAGCACCGTTACCTATGGTCCTACACCATCCGGACGGTGGCATACATCGCATAAAAGCGTGAGCAAACTCTTCCCGTGATACAGGGAGCGTCTTCTGCGCAAAAGCGTACGCATTCCGCTGCATGTAGTGGACTGAATGAGAAGGGCGCGATATTTGCTTGAGAGGTCGGTGACAAATTGAAGTCCCAGCTGAAATCGGACCGACTACTCCGTGACAGCACTACATAGCACGCTCTTCTTTTCCATCCAAGTTTACTTTTTCCCAAGCTGACCCACACATTTTAGTGGCCAGACACATAATAAGCCAAGTTAATTATGCAGTAAAACACACATGTATGTATACAATACGAATTGTTGAGCAAGTACATTGCAAGATAGCGAACAAGCGGAAGATCCATCGTCCATTCACCGTCCCATGCACTAGTCCGTGAGTATGTAAAACAACGTGCAGAAATTGAAACAGAGGAAGGACAGATCGTAATGACATGAGGAAACGCCGGAAAGGCTTTTGGCAGATAGTTTGGACAGTGCTTGAAAACAAAAGAAACGTACGTACAATCATAGATTACGGATTGAGAGAGCTAGCAAACATACAAAAGAGACGTTAAGAAGCCACGACAGATATTGGGAAAGATACGAAAGAGAGGATGGGAAGGCACCGACGTTCAGATTCTATGCATATATCACCCACGACGATATCGACTAGTGACCTTATCCCATTCCAGTTCATCAGAAACCAGGCATCCCTATGAATCCCTGCCCTTGCCCTTGAGGACCAGGAGAAGGGTTCCTCATCACGCTCTGGTGCATCACTTGCGGCATGCCAAACTGGTTCCCGATGTTCATTCCCATCATCTGCATCTGCATCATGGGAGTCATCTGAGGCATCTGATATGCCATGGCATTGGGGTTCCCTGCGAACATATTTTGCTGTTGAGCTTGTTGAGGCTGTGGAATCGGAGATACGCTTTGTAGAGGCGGGGAATGCATCCCTCCGCTTGAGCTGCTGATACTAGGAGAAGAAGGTCCAGACTGCGCTTGCATCTTTTGCATAGCCTGAAGCTGTGATGGTGCATAAGGTCAGCTATGATCATCAAAACCATGAATAAACATTTTACCTCATAGAAAGCAAAGTCCTGCAACAAGGATGTTCTCGCGGGATGTGAGTGGAATATCCTCAGCATCTCGTGTCCAGCATCAGGTAGAAGCTCTTGGGTGTCCCTAGAGTTGGTGACGGGCTTTCGTTCTTGCGTATTGCTATGAGAAAAAAAGAGTTTAGTAGACAACATCATCAAGAACTTGGACATACTTGAGCTTGATATGCCGCAAATTGAAATTGGGGATATCACGAACGAAGATCCACCGCACTTTGAATACACCCTTCCATTTATCAGAAGCCCAGACCGTGCTGCTTCTGGTATAGTCAACCTATCACATGTCTTCTCAGTGAAGACAATACAATATTCTATCCGAATATCCTACCGGAGTCAACATTTCAGCCATGCCACAAAAGTGTCCACTGTTATTGAGACAAGATAAGGTCGACGAATTAGAGAAGAACGGTGAGCACGCTGACCTCGCATTGACACTAAAGAACAAATAAATGGGACCACGTCCGGCACATTCCTTAAATGCTTTGTCGAGCCGCTTGTTCCCTGGATCCGTCGAGCTCCAAATCTCGTATTTCAGAGATTTGTGAACGTCATCCTCGGTGTACGATTTGATAACGAAAAAACGTGCCTATGAATAATCAGTTACAAGCGCGGGGTACATCAAGAAGGGTAAATCACGAATTGGGGCCTAGTCTCAAAATTAGCTGGATTGTATCCCTTCGTCGCGATCAACGAGGGGACATCAATGGGCGTATTAGCGAATGGACCTTGGGTGGGGGTCTGTCCACTCCCACCAGTCTGGCCCTGGGCAAAATTGGTGGCGACGCCCAATCCTGGTCGCTGCTGTTGCTGAAGATACTGCGCTGGAATAGCAGGTACGCTGGGAATTCCTGTGCCGCTGCTACTGGAACTGCTCGCAGACTTGCCGTGGCCTTGCTGGTAACCATACTGCAGATTGGGGTTAGACGAGCGTCCGGTCAGACCCCGATCCTTTTGTTCCCAGTTCGCGGCCCCAGCAGATTGGGACTGCTGTCCTTGCGATTGGTATTGTTGGAAGCCACTTCCAGTCGTAGGCTGAGACAGCGGCGTCTTTCTTCCATCATTATCGGTCATGAGCTGTAATTTCCGGCCATTACCATTGTTACTGTTCGAGCTGTTGCGGCCACTAAGCGATTGATTTGGTGGTGGATGAGCAGGATTGAAACGCGGGGGGTGGTTGCTCTGTCCTCCAGGTTGATAATTACCACCGTACATGTTTTGACCGTTGCCCCCGTTGCTAGAGATCTCCAAAGCCGACAGAGCGCGCTGCACATCATCAATAGGCAAGTTGTTGTTCAAACTGCCGCCGCTACTAGTGGACAATCCAGTCCCACCAGTGGCTCTCCATTCGTTGTTCAAAGACCAGGGAGAAGAACGGCCAACAGGACTAGTGGGACCACCATACTGCTTGCCGTAATAGTCCTCTTCATAACCAGCAGGGTCCTCCGGGTAAGAATATTCCTCTTCTTCAGCAGCAGCAACAATAGTATCTTCGGCAGGGGGAGGATGGACGGGTACTGGTGTTTGTAGGGTACCGGAGCGTTTAAGCGTGGATGAAGCCATTTTGGGGCGGGTACCGCCCGCGCCCTGGGCACCATAGGTGAGAGAAACATGCCGACGGACGCCAGAAGCTGCAAGAGGAGGGGATGGGACGGTCGTGTTGCCACTGCCGTACGCATCTACGGTTTGCGAAACATCACCAGGAGCAGGCTGCGCTGGCAGTGAGACAGAGACCAAACGCAATGTAGAAAATAGACGAACCTCCTCTTCGTGAGCAGAATAACCACCGATTTCCCGTTCCCATTCTTCCTCGTCGCCTTCGTGACCAGCAATGGCGGTGAGACTGTTGAGTGTCTTTGGCGTCAAAGTGCCTGACTTGGCACTGGAGCTTTGGAAGGCTGTAAAGTATTGTTAGCGGACAATAGGTGCCTCTCTGCTGAGACATACCCCGGTGGTATCGAGTAGGCAACGAGCTTTGTCGATGCAGAGAGCTCTTTTCGCCAACAGCGCCCACACCGCCGACCCATTCTTCGCCAACGTACTCATCCTCATTCCAGAGATCCGGGTTCTGAGATTCTTCCGAGATCGTTTCCCTGGCGGCGCTGCGAGTAGAGCGAGATGCAGCCGTAATCGTATGGTGTCGTCGTACCCCACCTGAATTTGCAGTCGAGGCTGGGGGATCCGCTGGCACAGGCGGATTGGTGGGCGAGGACATGGTGGTAAGGAAGGATCAGCCTGCACTGGTTGGCAGACGCTGAGCAGATCAAAGCTGCAATGTGGAGTGAAGACAAGATCTTAGACGGAAAACGTGCTCATTCTGATGTGTCTTTCCAAGTATCCCTTTTGGAAGATTTACTTGATTCATATCTACTCCGTGCTCTTTCTGTATAGCCCCTGCATTGCTTTACTAGAACAACTGTTTTATGCATAATGACCGTTCAATTCTCCTGCAATAAGCAAGCGTTCATTGTGGGAAGATCTGCCTCGTGCGAAGAGAACCGGAACCCGGTCGTTCCTAGTCTCTATCACGGCAATCGATAAGATTCTAGATTTTTACTACAGTCTACATAGGTGTACAGACGTTTTTACTCTGGCTTGTTGCAAACGTAAATCATGTACATCATGCAAACAGTGTTCAAATGTCCGTGGCCGGCGCAAATGCTAAATCAATCAGTCCGACCCTTGTAAAATGATAACAAGCGGAAGACATTCTAACCAGTTCAAAGCGAAGGGGTAAAACAAAGCGTTTATAATTCAGCCAGGAATTCTTCCTGGACGGAGACAATATTCTTATGTCGATCAAGCCTCGATTCGCAATCCAGAGCTGGGGGTATGGCTTATCCTGGGGCTATGCAACCGGAGTTTATGTTATACTCTCTTATACTCTGCTACACGAAACCTAGTAAGCCAGAGCCAGGCCGTCAGTGCTTCCAAGACTCTTTAACTCCCCAGAGCTCTGGTCGGAAATTTGCTCATTTTGAAAAAATTGTCTGGAATACAAGAGTAACCGCATTTCTCACTGCATGGGTGGTCTTAATATTTGAACCTCAAATATTAAATTTGAAAGATATTTATTTTAATCATGTTTGAGTCTAAAATACAGTGGAGGAACTTTGAATATATTTTTGATATTTGGGAAATTTGCCTCAAAGCTCAAGAAAAACGGGAATACTGAAAAGATACTTCAACTATTACTTTAATATTTCGAGTTGAAACTTTGCTAAAAATAAATATCTTTTAATTTCAATATTTTAATCTTAAATATCAAAGCTATCACGCAGTGTCTGGTCAGATTTGTCCGGACTTTTGAACTTACATAGCAAAAAAGATTATCAAAAATCGCTAAAAATCGATGAAATTGTGGAAGACCACTACATGGAGAATTTAATATTTTAAGCTGAAATATTCAATAAATATTGAATTCTATAACTGTATATTTTCTCTAGAATCTTGGCTAAAATATCAAAACAATGTTCTTACATAATATTATTTCAATAAACCTGTTTATCGAAGAAATATTGAAAATTCTCAAATATTGAAGATATTATCCAATATTCTTGTGTAAGATATGAAATTAACATATAGTTATAAATTTCAATATTATAGGTGATAATATTGAATTCTCCATGCCAACATCCTACAAATTTCTAATCCTCCTCATCTTCTTCCTCCAGTTCCACAATATTGCCGGGCCCTGTAGTGGAACTGGAGCGGGCGCTATAGGCCACCGGCACTTGAAACGGCTAGGCATCGATATCATTTCCCAAATAACACACTCTGACACACAACGGGCCGACGCCTGTTCTGGAGGGAACTGCCTGCACAACAGGTGGGGAACAAAGACGTAAGTAGACAGGTTTTTTTTTCCTTTCTCTTTCTCTATTATGCGTATATGGAATGCGACATCAGAATTTGGAATCACCAGAGATACATAGTACTACACACAAGAGTTTCCCTTCTATAGAGCAAAGTAGACGAGCATAAAAACGAGTAGCGGTAGAGTCCTAATTAATTTTAGCGTACCGTGCTTCCACGTCTTCACCCACGACGTGGAGTGTTGCGGGTTACCAATATAGACCTTCATCATCATCACAGTATTCCCTCTTCCACGCACTGTACAATTGGAGTGGGGACCGGTGAAGAAAGCTATTAGTTTCTAAATTCTCGGTTGTGCACTAATGGTTATGCCAACGAATCTTCATTTGAAATGTATAGCATGAAAATCTGGTCTTCTGACATGCTCTCTTTACCACAGAGCGCTGCGGGCTTTACCGTCAAAGAGAGTCCCGACGCATTTGCTGAGTGTGGATCCAAATCTGATATGTTATCCACCGATTTTTGCCTGACCAGAAATAGTAGAGTGCCAGCTCGGTATCCATAATTGGCGTCAGGTAAAACGCAGATGTAGTGGCTGAGTATCAGGCTCAGAGGAGGTAAGATTTACTCGGAGCAGAGATGATGGGAAGAGGAAGATATTTAAATCATGCCCCTTGGGAATTTAAAAGGCGTTACGATACCGGCTCTCGAGTCTCTGAAACCCCCGGCGTTTATGTAAGTGTTGTGTAACTTTACTAGTACTGTTGTCCCATTGATATTGGAATCAGTCAAAGAGCGGAGACTTCGGATAGTGAGAATGGATCCCACTGACATCACCGATATGCTTTACTTGTATTTCAAATAAAACAACGTTGTATAGCCTGAGCAGCCTACAAAGCGGCGTAGAAAATTGCAAAGGTAGGTGTAGCTCGAAAGTAGAGATGCTTCGCGGATCGTCACTCACTTGACCTCCGTCCAGTAATCCGGACTGGTCCACCTAACGCAAAAAGGACGAGAGGTACGTAGAATCGATCCAGGATGGAGGCTCCAAGAAGACTTTGTCAACTGTGAAATTTTGCGCTTCTTTACTAGTCAAAATATGCTCCAACGAAATGCGAGAGGAAGTATTTCCCCCGGGCCCTGTGTCTATGTTTTAGATACGGACATGTGGGAGGTAAGAGTGAAAGCGATGACTTGCCTGAAGAATCGAATTCTGCGTAAAATGTCGTGTTCAGAATCTCGGGTCTAGGATCGTGTTGGCCATCAGCACAATTTGATAAGACCATCCCATCGTACCTGTCCGAACTGAAGGGAGTCCACCCAGCGGGTCGGATGACATTCTCCATGTAGGTTCTCAAAAAGACGGTAGTTGCGAGGTCATTCCAAGGCCGACCTGTGATTCAGAGTAAAGTTTCAAAGTAGGGGGGTATCAAAGAGCACACATACCAAGGTAACACTTCTCGGTTATGTCGGTAGTCGCATTCGCATCGGGAGACTATGGACCCTAGTCAGTACAGGCCCAACAGTATGGAGCGACATTGACGTCTCACTCGAATGATCCGCGAGTCAGAGATGTATGCGCCATACCGGTTTCCGGGTGCATCTGTTAGATTAGTTCCTTTCCACGCGACGATACCGCCACCGCACGCGCGATTGGCAAGAACGACGTTCTGAAACCAGCTAGAAGCGGCGAACAATTGAGAGAAGTAGATGAAGCCATGCACCACAACTCACGCAGTGCCAAATCCGAAAAGATCTGTTCCATGATGTCAAAGATGTAAGCAGTCCTAACAATAGCACTCACAATCCGTTTGGCCATATATGACACTATCAAGGACGTAGGTGCTTCCATTTCGGCCGGTGTACCACGTATCCTGATAGCTGGCGAATGAACATCCATAAAAAGAGGCATTTGCGTAGGAGATATCTGTCACCAGCGCTTGCGAAATAGCAAAGTTCGCCTAAATGCCGACAGATCAAACAAAAACAACGAATTGATAGCGACAACACAGGGCTAACCGCGCGGTTCTGAAAATCGATATTATACGCCCTGAAATCTGTGTTTCCGAAGAGCGGCTGCAAAGGAGCACCGGTGGGGCCAGATCCAATCAATGCAGCGTCATACGAAGGTGCGACGGTCAGCACAGCAGAGTCGGCGTCATCCATTCCAGTATGGACGAACTTGTTGTTCCATACTTGGACAAGGTTTGAAGCAGACCCATTAGCGAATGATGCTATAGTGGACCCAGCTGGCAGTTGGCCCTACGCAAAGAGTGAGATTGCACGCTTGGGTAAAATGACATAGACAGACCAAAAGAGTCAGAGGCCCTTTGCGAGTGATGTTGAGAGTCTCTTGGTACTGCCCCTCCGCAATCAAGATCGTGGCGCGACCGAGATTGGGTCTGAGTTCCCAGTCAGTTGCACTTGACACTAGGGTGCTGATAGAGATCGGAAAGGGATACATACAACGACAAAATCGCATCTTGGATACTGCTGAAAGATGCATCAGGATCAGAACCGTCCTTCGATACCAATATAGTTCCAGGAGGACAGCCTGAAAGTGTTGATTCCGTTGCAGGTTTCCGCATTTGGCAAGGTAAAAACGAGGGGGAAAATGCTAGAGCGCACGGTAGAATCGCTACCACTACAGCGTAGAGAAAGAACATGGCTTCGCGTCTTCTTCTGCTCGATTCCGAAGATCTCCCTGGTGTCATGAGTGCGAAGACTCATGACGCGTATTGGCGGCCCGCTAAGTGGACGGTGCACGGACCGCTTTGTAGGTACACCCGGGAAGTGAGGATGCAGAGAGCGTCTCGGGTGCCGCATCAGAAGTACCGTGATTCAATCGAACATCGCGATATAGTGAGGTAATACTAGACGCCATAGTTTCTTGAACGACGTCTGCACATAGTTCATAGATGGAATATTTAGCTTTCCAGGAGGACCCATTGTCAAGCAAGTAGTTCATAAACGTTTCAAAAGCTGAGATGGAGGTAAGGAAGAAGCAGCGTGGGAAATTCTAAGTTACCACCGGGCCGGCGACCTCAATTTTGTTTTGCGACTTTGAAACAAATACTCTATAATTGCGATGGTATATAGACAGTATGTGTACATTAACTTTACGGTGCGAATGATAGAATTTGCGTAGGAGCTGAGCGTGTCGTCATTGATGATATTAGTGAGTCTGTACGATTAATTCATGAGGGAAGAGCAATGTTGCTCTTCCCAAGGCTCTTGAACTTACGACGTGGCCGAGGGGGTAGCCTTTTCTACATCCCGATTCTCAGTTTTCTTCTCCGGAGGTGCCTGGAGAGCATAGGTCTCATCAACCACCCCGACCATCTCCACTTCTCGCATGAGCAAACTGAACAAGAACCCAGCGCCGGCAATTCCGACCATGGTCTGCCATACGACCTTCATACTTGCAGCAAAGGCAACCCTCACCTCTGTTTGTAGAGGTTCGGCTAACGAAGGGATGTGAGGGATGGCCGCGTACGCGATCTCACGCCCTGGCGGGAAGGTGGCGAGATAGGCAGCAGGAAGATTGATTTTAAGTTTGTTCTATAGCAATAGCAAATCAGTACACCGGCGGCAGAGACATCAGTAATAGGAATTTACCTGGAGAATGGTGCTTCCGATAGTTATACCCCAGGTCTGAGTAAACGCACGGGTGAATGCGAAAAGTGCCAAGGCCGAAGCTGTTCGACTGATAGGTTGAGGTGCCAGCAGCGGGAAGACGGGTGCAGAGAACTGTGTCAAGCATTCAGCACGTGGATGACATGAGTAGCACCGGCACCAAACGTACCACTAGACCGCTTCCAGCGCTGGCAACCAGCTGATAGCCAACCCATTTTCCTGTCGAAGTATCCTCCTTGAGTAAACTAAGCAGTCCGAATCCAATCATAGTCAATGCCCATCCGACCCAGTTGACTGGTCGGTATTTTCCCGTAATGGCAACAATGAATCCAGACGAAAGAGCGAACGGCGCGATGATCAACGCGCTGGGCAGGAATTGGACCGCAGAACGGATTGGAGAAGCAGCAAATGCAGATTGGAAGAATACTGGCAAGTAGTAAAGGATAGCTGTTAAAGGATTGGTGTCTGGTCAGTAACCGGTATAGGACAAAAATGATAACACTCACAGATGCTCGTAATGCCGTGCATAGCAGTCATTAAAATGCTAATTTTAAGAATAAGTCTACGCGCTTCAAAGAGGGAAATGATACTAACGCGCTTAGGGTAGTACGGTTCTTGAGAAGATCTGAAGGAACGGTCGGTTTGGCCGGAACCTTAATTTCGTACCAGGCGAAAGCAACAAGAAGAGCGAAGCCGATGATAAGGGGCGCCAACACATGCTTATCAGTCCAACTGTAGCGAATGCCTCCCCACGTCAAGCCAATGATAGCTAAAGTAGTGCCGCAGATGACAATAACGTTTCCGCTTTAAGACACTTTAGCGTTAGTCATTGAATCTATCGCATGCATGGGAAATACTTACAACCAATCAACCTTGTTTAGCTTTTCTTTGACTGTGCCCGGCGGAGTACGCACGTTTAAGAAGAAAAGGACGAGGATGAAGGCGCCACCAGTGAGGGGTAAATTAAGGTCTACAAGTTAATATGTGAGCACATAATTTTTATGCATGGTTTGCACTCACAGAAGAGCCACCTCCAAGCCTTCTTTCCTTTCGAGGAAAGAGCACCACCCTATGTTTGCAAGATCAGAGAGGGTTCAATGTAAACTCCATCGCTTAACATACGATAGGTGGGGCAATGGCCTACGAGGGAGCTACATAAGTCCGCGTGTCACGTACATACCGACAATAGAACTTACCGATGCAAAGGACCACGTTAGACCGATCATACCTTGGTATGTACCCCGTTCCGAGAGGGCGACCAGATCAGAAATCAAGATCTCTACAAGATTGATGATTCCACCACCCCCGAGTCCCTGAACCGCTGTCGAATTGTTAGTAAGGTAGTAAACCTTATCATTGTCAATTTGACCGACGTACTTCGTGCGCCGATCATCATGTTCTAGAATGTACAGAGTAAGTAAACAGCGGTGACCTATAGATGCCCACAAACCATGTCCTGAGC
This sequence comes from Armillaria fumosa, assembly GCA_030407015.1. Taxonomy (NCBI): domain Eukaryota; kingdom Fungi; phylum Basidiomycota; class Agaricomycetes; order Agaricales; family Physalacriaceae; genus Armillaria; species Armillaria fumosa. The sequence goes on from JAUDYM010000018.1 coordinate 777,645, forward strand.
TGCTCCAGCTAAAGCGCTGCCCAAAGCAAAGAGCGCAATCGAAACTAACATGACTGGTTTTCTGCGCATGATACATCAGAGCGTGCTGAGAGACAGTGGTTAGGATACGGCTTACCTGCCAAAGGCATCCGACAAACTGCCACTCAGAGGCATGATGGCTGTACTAGAAAGAGCATAGGCAGATCCAACCTATAAGTTCGGAGAATGAATCAGATATCGAAGCAAAATACTAGAAGAAATTCATAGAACTCACCCAAACATAATTGCCTTGCTCATCGTTCAAAGCTTCGGCAATCGTCGGTAGCGCCGTTCCCACAGATGTCAAATCCAGAGCACTCAAGAAAATCGAAACGATCATGGCAGCGAAACTGAGCCAGAAGTCTCGACCTTTCTTGACCGCTTCGATTCCCTTCGGTTCTTCTGGTCTCTTCTCGCTGACATTCTCGGGGACCTGTAGAGTCTCTGTTACCGACTCCGGAGGAGAAGGGCGGGCATACAGCGCCAAATCATCCCGGTGAGGTGTCGTGGCTGAGGACATGGCAAGACTGGGAAGTGACGATGAATTAAAATGCCAATCATCGAGGATGTTATAACCTCGGGGCTGCTCTTGGCAACACTACCGACTCGGAGTCCGAATTCCCTTAATTTCTTGTGTATGGGATTTTAGCAGCGCTACCCGGGGCTACCACCTTACCTGGCAGCCGGTGCTTCTTTTGATTTGTCGGGTCGCTTAGCTACTTTATCCATCTTTTGGGTAAGCGATGGAGGGGTGCCTGGAGCAATGAGGTACCAACAGCTCTTCGCTTATAGGCCCTAAGTATGACCTGACCTAGTTTGACAATGACTGATGCGTCTAAGTATAAAAACGAGCGCTAAATTTTCATGATAACACGTTAATTGCGTGTAGAAAATAGCCACACACATATGAAAGAACGAGGTGGCAAGCAAACCGCTGCTGCCAGCTGCTAAGACTTCAAAGTGGCAGACGTCGCTTGTAAGACTGAACGATGCTTATCGGAGTCGAGTAAATCGTCACACATAACAATTCATCAAAAACAAACAGTGCGAATTCACACTTACGAAACAACATGCGTAGGAGATGGCCAATCGAGAGGTTCAGGTCGTTTGTAGAGGGTACAATTTTGATAATCACGTAATAGCTTACCGCCGGTCCGGCTCGGACTCCTTTCCGTGCCGGGACCGTGACCGAAGATCTGTCATTAACGTTTTGATTTTGACTTTGTACGCTATGTCCTCGACTCGGCAGGCATTCGATCAGTCGTACGCCTTCACCGAGCCTCGAGTCGTGTACAAAACCTGTTGAAGGAAGGGCTTCCAAGCCCTTCCCACCACATCTCATGGTACAGGCCGACGTCGGAACTCCGCCGGATCCTTATCACAACTCCTTGACTTTCACGAGTACGTCGCAAACCTTCGTATTCGGTAGAACCAATCACGTAAGAGCTTTTAGAACCAAGAGATCCTTATTTTAGTCGGACTACTGCGGCGACGTGGTATGAACATCACGTTTGCTAAAACTAGGTCCATTGAACCGCTGTTCATAACGGGTACGTTTTTCTAGTTAATTCGCTAAAATCTTCATTGTACAAGGTTTTAGGCAGCCACGGTCACCCGGGGCATCCATTTTTGTCATATTGATTCTGGTGTGATACCTGGGCAGATAGGTCAGCGCGAAACTGTCTACTTCTCAGCTACGCAGTACCAACAATAATCCTGGAACTATAGTCACTCCTTTCAAGTTCTTTTTTAGCATCTGTCCTAGGACGAACCCTCCCTCCTTCTCGGTAAATAGCTAAATGACTGGCGGATTTAGGCCAAAGATTGCTCGGAGTCTACGCAGGTCTTCATATCTACTTGGCACCTCTTGAACTACGTCGGATACATCAATCAAGCTTCGACTTGACGGCGCGTTCCTGTCCCGCTCCTGCGCTAGGTCCCAACATTGCGGCCGCGGGTCTCAGCATCCATCTACACAATTATCCTTTTCTACAGATAGGACAGAGTAAAGCTGGATGGTTCGAGCCCAACCTTCAGAAGACGTCCTAACTTCTTCCGTTCGCACCTTCCCCTGCTAGGTTGTTATAAGACGGCTTTGAGGATTGGAAATCTCTCATATTCATCAACTTTTCCGGATTCCCCTTTCTATACATCCCGCAATGTCCAAGAACGAATCCCACACGGTACTTATCGTATGTGCTCGCCTTTGAAAGTTGTCTGCATCGTTCACCAGTCATTATTTTAGTCGGGTGCCGGACCCTGTGGTCTCGTCACAGCTCTCGCCCTCGCCCAAAATGGGATTTCCGTACGAGTGGTGGATAGGATTTCCAAATTTCAAGTTGGCCAACGTGGCGCAGCGCTCTCCGTGAGTAAACCAGCACGTAATACAGGCCTTGGACTCATGTTGGCTCAGCCACGAACATTGGAACATTACAAACTCTTGGGGGTCTTAGAAGACATACAGAAGGCCAGCCCCATAATGCATTCGCTGATTCTATATGATGACGACGGAGTTACACGCAAGAGGGAGATGCCCATGTTCCCAGTTGAAGACAATACTCCATCCAATCCATATGTTGATTCCTTCCTCAGTAATCGAATTTCTAGTTCACTAATTTTATCTTAGGGTAACGTTCTTATTATTGGCCAGGATCGCCATGAAGCCATTCTCCGCCAGCATTTGGCGAAGTACAATGTCCACGTTGAGCTCAGCACTGAACTTCTATCGTTCGAACAAACGGAAGACTATGTCTCAGCGACACTCTCTAAGACGGTGGATGGAATCCGGGTAGAGGAGACGGCAAAGTTTAAATGGCTGGTCGGTGCCGACGGTGCTTCTAGCATGGTGCGAAAGACACTAGGCTTAAGTTTCCTTGGCGAGTCCCGGCAAGCGGAGAACTTTGTCATCGGCGATATCTACATTAAGGATCTGGAGAATAAATTGGACCGAAAGGCAAGATAGGACTTTAATCGACCTTATGTTAACCGGTTATTGACCCGTTCTGCCTCCTCCTCCTAGATCTGGCACGTATGGGGCGACGCTTCGAAGAAGATGTACGTCATTCTTAAACACTCTCATGGTTTGTTCTTGATTACCGCCGCCCTAGGGCGAGTCTGCGACCCTATGAGATCCCTAATGATGATCGGTGCTACTATCTCGGTGGCGGTGTTGAGGCTGATCCTGATGTAATGGTATCAAGTCGTGAAGAGTTCATCAAGTCTTTCTACGAAATTAGTGGACGCACAGACATCGATTTTGGTGACCTCATATACTTACGACCCTATAGGTAAGACTATAAACGCATCGTCGACATTCGCTAACCAATGAGCCAGACCAAACGTTCGTATGGTGGACAAATTCGGTTATGGACGAGTCTATGTTGCTGGAGGTATGTTTATGAAGCATACTTAAATTGCCTTGACTCACGGTTCGTAGATGCTTCCCATGTTCACAGCCCCACCGGAGCTCAAGTACGTTTCTACGACCATCGTCTAAGAATAAACCTGATATATTCTTCATTTGTCAGGGAATGAACACGGGTGTACAAGACTGTGTGAGTCATCGCGATAAGCTTGAACCGACTTTCTTACTAACACCCGCCTGGAGTTGAACTTGGCATGGAAGTTGGCCATGGCAGAGAAAGGTCTTGCCTCAAAGACGCTTCTCGACTCTTACACCCACGAGCGCTTGCCCGTTGTTGCTTCCATGCTCGACAAGACCACTGCGCTTCTCAACAAGACATTCGCACGCACGCCAGATAACTTTGACGGCTGGAAGCGAGGCTACGAGTTGCGCCAATTTGGTGTCAATTACCGTGGAAGTCCGATTATTGTCGATGAAACGCAGACCGACTGTAGTGAAGAGGTCGATCCTTACCGTTCCGGTAACGACGGTACCGTTCGAGGCGGTGACCGTGCCCCCGACGCTCCTGGATTGATCTCGCTTGGGCAGCCAGCAGACAAGTACTCGTCCACGCTGTTCGATGTGTTTGGACCCACTCATCACACCCTCCTTCTCTTCTCTGATAACAAGGAGAAGCAGGCGGCTATCCTTGACTCTGTCAAGCAGTATCCAGCCCATATCTTAAAGCGCATCGTCGTTCTTCCAGAGAACACTGAAGTCAAATCCAGTGATCTTCCCGCTGAACTTGTTTTCAAAGATAAAGATGGATATGCATACCAGAACTATGTGGTCAAGAGCAGGGATTTGGACACCATAATCGTTCGACCTGATGGCGTTATTGGTGCTCTTGTCAATGGTGCAGCCGGTCTAAAGGCTTACTTTGACGCGGTGTTTTGCCCAGACGCCGAGAATGTGGTCTCATCGTTGAAATCTCTGACGGTGTAGGTATTTGTTTGTGCGGAAGTAGAGAAATTAGACACATACTTACAGAATTATACTTAATTCATGTCTTTAATAAATAATCGCGCTTTGTTCGAGAACTGGAAAGCACCAAACCGTGATGCTTGACAATGATACAGTATGGACAAATTTAGACTTGTAATGCGGAGAAAATCGGGGTGTTGACAACTTGTGACGGGCCAAATGTTCATGAAAAGAATTCTAAAGAATTTACGCCGCAGTATTGTTTCATCTACACCTCGCGTGCAGCAAACCAGCGGTTCTCACTCATGTGATGGACCTAGCGGATCTTGTCCCTTCCATTAGCGGAAAACAATGTGCTGTTCTCGCGTACAAACAGTCCTTTGGTGACCATAGATCTCAAATAGAATTTGTAAACAAGCAACACATCCTAGACATTGCAGACGAATGTGACGGTCGCCTGACTTCTGTTCGGGCGATACTCCGGTACCAGCGGCAGTCCGTCAGAATTTAGAAGCTGGTCAAATGGGCGCTCAACTTCCTCCATTTCTGTGACTCGCAAGATGGAGGCAAGAGATAGATAATCCGATACTGCAGCTCGCGAGTGGTAATGCTATTTGGATTACCTCCAGTAGTGAATATCCAGGATACATCGCGTTTCACAGTACAGCAACGCTGCATTGCGATTTGCATCCGACGTAGCACGGGGCATCGCTTATTTCCGAAGATATGATTATCTTTCGATCAATGCGGTGAAATTTGAGATCCGGATTCGGGCCGACGAGCAACAGGCAGTGAGCCAAACCCCGAACCTTTCCCTCCATCACTCTATATAAAACGCCCAGGCGGTTTCTCTCCTTCTTTCGTTCAAAACTTGCCCATTTTGTTAATATCCTTATTTCTTCATCAAGCATGTCCCCAATCAAGTCACCTTTTCTCAAGGAACCTCAGACTGTCGCGGTAGGTGCTAGGGGCTCTACGAAAATTTCCATGGTACTAAGACAAATCTTTGCAGATAATCGGATGTCCTTTCAGGTATGGAAACCCCGTTATCTGATGGATACAGCTCTAACATGACTATTCTATAGTGCTGGGCAGGTGAGGTTCAATCAAAATACATCATTTCGGTTCTGATTCCCAGCACAGCAAAGACTGGGTGTTGACAAGGGTCCTATTCACTTGGTTGAGGCCGGGCTTACAGGCCAGCTAGCTGAGCTAGGCTGGCGAGTTACTTTTGACGGCCACCATCAGTTCGAAGAGCTCAGCGTGACAGATGATCCACCTATCGGAAAACTGCGCAACCCCAGGTTCGTTTCGCGCGTCAATGAATCCGTAGCCAAAGTTGTAGGTGGGCACGCTGCGCGGGGAGAGTTACCACTAACTCTTGGCGGTGATCATTCGCTCGTACGTTTTTCTGCTAGTCGCCAGTTCCGAATACCCATGCTTACTATGATAGGCTATGGGTACGATTTCGGGAACGTTGGGGTGCGTTGCCGGTGTTATCATAATGGCGATTATTCTCATAGTGTCTTTAGAACCTATCCAAATGCATGTGTTATCTGGATCGACGCTCATACCGACATCAACACCCCGGAGACCACAGATTCGGGTGCGTACTTGTTTCATCAAAATGTAATTCTTACCTCATGGAGTCTTTCAAGGTAACCTCCACGGTATGCCCGTGTCCTTCCTCCTCGGCTTGGGAGCCAAGGTCCCCGAGTTCGGCTGGATCAAGCCTTTGTTGAAGGCCGAGCGTTTGGTATACATCGGTCTGCGCGATATTGATTCCGGAGAGAAGCGCATCTTGAGAGAGAACAATATCAAAGCGTTCAGTATGCATGAGGTGGATAAGTATGGAATTGGGAAAGTTGTTGAGATGGCGCTGGACCATGTTAATCCAAAGAGGGATCTACCGATCCATCTCAGCTTTGATATCGATGCTTTAGACCCTTCGGTCGCCCCCTCTACCGGAACTCCGGTAAGAAGGAAGCTCACTTAGAGAGGAATATTCACTTAGCGCCTACTTAGGTTCGTGGAGGACTTACCTTCAGAGAAGGACATTACATCTGCGAGGCTGTCTCTGAAACGGGATTGCTCGTTGCTCTCGATCTGGTGGTAAGTTCTCTATTACAATGCAGATTTGGAACAGTCCTTTGACGGCTACTCAAGGAGGTGAACCCGCATCTCGAGGACGAATCCAGTGTGAACAAGACCGTGACAGTGGGTTGTTCCCTAGTCCGTGCAGCTCTTGGTAGGTTGCCTCTTAGTCTCCAGATGATTCCGGGCTGACCTAGCGCTTCAGGTGAGACCTTATTGTGAAGATATAATGAATGTGGAAGTAGACGACCTACTACTAGCCTCTGTACCTTAATTCGACGTCGCCTTTTGTTCATGAAACCGTCGAAGCATTCCTTTGAAAAATGTTTCAAACTGGATCTAAATATTAAGATGTTCAACTTCGCCATACTTACTAGATTAGAGTCAGGATGAATCTCAGGCTCAGGTTCTAGAAGACACAGTCAGTACTATAATAGAGCTGTGATTTGATTAACATTAAAGAATTCTCGTCAAAATGCCTTGTAGCCAGAACAGTGGGTCAAAAACTCACTTTCAGGTGGAAATTACTAACGTCTATCGCCCAGCTTTCTGGGACCGCTTTGTGGCTATCCGTGGTTGTTATCCAACGGTACCGACCAGTGTATAATGAGAGAAACGGAATTGGGCGGTCTATCCGCGCGATGCGTCGGTGCCAATAGACGAGTTAAAACTCCGCTCATTAAATAATTCCGAGGCTCAGACGCCACCGTTTTCTATGGTTTTTACCTCTCATGGCTCGGTTTGTTCTCTTTTCGTTAAATTCTGGTTTCCTGGTTGCTCGTAAAGGCCACATGTTAATCATTATTAACTAATGAAAGCCCATGGCCATGTGCTATATACATTATAAGGCTTTTTGGCATGTCAACGCACGAATTGCGTTTTCTTATACGTCTAACACCTAGCCACGCCTAGTGAGGCTCCCGATTTTGGGTTTGTACATGCATAGATGATGTTTGCAGTGCTCTGGGTCTCAGCAAGATTACAGTTCGTGTTCGAAGCATACATAAAACTCAAGTTAACGCGTACTTCAACATATAGTACCTCATCGACCACTAGGTGTCCACCAAAATGGGTAGGAAAAGGTTTTCATTTTCTCACAAAGATGGTTGATAATCGAAATAGGTGTTTCACGGTTTGCCATCCGGTATATTCATTGTTCGAGCATGTTCGTCTTTTGTTTTGGAACATCGATGAATCAAAGGGCAATATATCACAATCAACAAGCAATCATCCATGTCAACAGCGGCGAGGAGTATCAAACCCTGGTTTTTTTTTTCTAGAAGCCCCAGACTTGCTGGCGATACACAGGACGGGTTTCCACGGGCCAGGGCATTTTTCTGGGTAACATTTCTTCCCGCTATTTTACTGTACATACCTTTGGCTGAAATCTGTTCCCTGTGTGCATGACGACGCACTGGAACAACCCAAGATCACGAGGTAAACTGCGGCGGTGACGCCTCGCCGCGCTCTCAAGCCAGGTATGTCGGCCAATCCTAGGCTGGCACATGTGTGGCGACTGAATTCGGGATGTCCAGGGCAACACACGCTGCGCTGGCCTGCTCTAGTCGGATTCCACAAAGTCCGTGGTGGCCCGCGATATGCCTGTCATGGGTTAGTCTTGATCAGAAGGCGTGTTTCGCGCGTTACCCTGTACTTAAAATAGACCCATGATATAATAGTCGCCACGCTGTTGGCGTCCCTTTCAATTAACTTAGCGCAAACCCCTCAGCCACCTTTGACTCTAAATTTCAACGTGCAGTATGTCCGTCAGCGCAGAGCCTTCGCGACCGGGTACCCCTCGAAACTTTAAAGACATTGTAGGTTTCCTCGGATTCCAAAAAATCGCCCACCATGCCCATGCACTTTCACCTCCCCCGTGTCCAATCCTTCACTAATGTCATGGACCAGGTTCGCGATGTTATGAAGCATTACAAGCATGAAAAGGAGTCGGAGGCCCATCGAGTATGTTATGTGTCTTGCTCTCAGCGCTCATCATCCTCAGCGCTCACCGTCTTTCAGATCTTCCGGCAGTCGGCTGGACACAAGGTGAAGGGCGTTCTGCCTCAGACTATTAACCCAGTACGCCTTTTGCTTTTCCCGAGTCCTAGTCCCTTCATTCCGTGATAGGATGAGGAGACTGTGCCTGGAATTGAGCATCCAGGTAGTACTGGGGTCATCTACTGCTCCGATCGTGCTATCGCGAATGGGTTCAACTATGCCAATTCACACGATTGGGCAAACCTTGGCCAAGGAGCCCCCGAAGTCGGGCCGATTCCAGACGCGCCGCCTCGACCAACCTCTATTCCACTCCCTGAAGATTCTCTAGAATATGCCCCGACTACGGGTGTGAAAGGTGCGTGTCTCGGCGCTATGTCTTCTCGGTTAACCCATCTGACCCACACAATCAGCCCTTCGAGAAGCCGTCGCTAATCTGTACAACGACACATACAGGAAGGGCAAGGCTAGTCAGTATACTTACGAGAACGTCTGCATCGTCCCGGGTGGGCGCGCCGGTCTCTCTCGTGTTGCGGCGGTCATCGGAGACGTCTATACAGTCAGTTATTTTTCTCTTTGATGGTCGTCATCATTGTTGATTCCACTTTGAATTCATAAGTCTTACCAAATCCCTGACTACACCGCGTACGATCAGGTCTTGACTGCGTTCAAGAGACTGGTACCAGTCCCAACAGCGTGAGTGGCGCATTTCGGTTGATTCTCGACCTATGCGCCCTCTCGATCGGGCAACGTACTAACGCGTACCTTGAATGTATTCTAGTCTGGAGTCCTCGGTATGGCTTCCATTTGCCCTGGAGTTATCAGCGCTCACCATGTCTCGCCTCCATAGAACAAGTATAGACTTGATATCGAACAAACACGGGTAAGGTTGCCACAGCGCTCCAAACATACAATACTGACGTCGGGTTCCTGAGTCTAGAAAGATATCCGAACGCAAGGCCTGGCCGTAATATTAGCGTCAAACCCTCGTAATCCCACTGGACAGGTAACACGCCATTTCACGCAGTTTCCTATATTCACTCGCTCATTCATATATCTTTTTCAGGTCATCAAGTAAGCTCCATCGCCGTTGCCTAGTATCAATGAAAAGGTTCACCTGCTTACAGGGGAAATGAGTTGAAAGAGCTCGTTAGTCTCAGCCGGGAAGGGACTACCCTTATCCTTGACGAAGTAAGCGTTCTATTTGTGGTATCAATGTTCTATTCTTACCTCTGTTTGCAGTTCTATTCTTGGTACATCTATTCTGATAACGAGAAAGATTTGGGCAAGTCCATCTCATCTGCAGAGTACATTCAAGATGTCAATGAAGTGAGTGCCTAGCCGGTGTGGATTGAAATCTTTTAACTAACGCCAATACGACAGGACCCGATTGTCATCGTGGATGGTCTCACGAAGGTATGCAGTAATATCATTGCTGCTATTTTCAGTCTGATTTGAGTCTATCTATAGAACTGGCGTCTTCCTGGCTGGCGAGTCTGCTGGGTCCTTGGGCCAAAGAATTTGGTAACAGCGCTCTCCCAGTCCGGCTCTTTCTTGGACGGGGGCGCCAACCACCCGTATGCCTAGCGGCTTTATCATCTATCTTAGTCGCTAACAATGTCGCGCATAGCATGCAGCTGGCTGCTATCCCGCTTCTCGACCCTATCCGTGTCAAAGAAGAGAAGGTTTGCTCATATCCATTTACTCCATCTTCTCTGATCACGACTGCGGATAGATCGCGCTCCAAAAACACTTCAAGATGAAACGCGACCACGTCCTTGCTCGGCTACATGAGCTTCATCTAGATGTTGCGGTCCCCCCTACGAGCACCTTCTACATCTGGCTGAACCTTGAAAAACTCCCGGAACCGTTGAACAATGGTTTGGTAAGTACAGCTCTGATGTTGTTTGAATTGGACAGGCTGATATCGATCGACATCTAGACATTCTTCGAGGAATTGCTCAAGGAACAAACGATTGTCATTCCCGGCATCTTCTTTGACATCAATCCCGCGCACCGACGCAATCTCTTCAACTCGCCGTGTCATTCATTCGTTCGTCTCTCATTCGGTCCTCCGATTGAAGATTTGGACAAGGGTGGGTTGTCCGTTGTCCAATATATTTGTCAAAAATGCTGAGAATTTCTTTACCCAGGTCTCGATGCCATGGCACGAGTGTTGAAGAAAGCCAAGAAGGAGGGCATGCACGCCTTTGGTCATAGGTAAGCTTTTGAAACAAGCTGTCCCACACCCGGTGCTTATATCTTGTTGCAGCTACAAGAAGAGCATCGATGATAGAAGCTCGCCTGTGATGCTCCAACACCTGCAGCTTTAAATAAAGTCACTGCTGCCGAATGGACTCGGGAGAGAAAATATAGCACTTTTATGTTTACATACTGTTTTACGATAATCGATGATCATGCACTAGGATCGAATGGCGCAAATGCCGCTTTGAAGGTCTGAGCGTCAGATTTATCCTCGTCTTCTGAAAGCATGCAAGCTTTCCAGTCTGCACGACCCGGGGTATTCAGAAGGTTAACCAACACCTGCCTGTTGATGAGTATTCATCAGTAACCTGGCTTAATTCATATGACGACTGTCCAAACCTTCCGAATTGTATGCTGAATGGTATATGGTCTTTCATCACATGGACCATCTTCCGGCCATCTGGTAGGTCTACTCTGAAATAGCTCCCTCGACCGTTTGAGCATGAGGCTAAGGCCTCATCGGGGTTCTCCTCAAACTCAATGCCTAACGACCGCCCTTCATTCACAAAAGTCTCTTCAATCTTGTTTTGAAGCTTAAGCGGCACCGGTACGGCCTGTACATGCGCATGCCCGCCCTTTTGACGCAACCGTGCTACTTCAAAAAATACGGCTGCCATCTTGTGCTTTCCAAACATAGCTCGGATAGCCGTTTTATACCTTAAAAGTACGTATATGAGGCGTTGCCAGGCTGCATTTTGCGGATACGCACCTTTCAGTTTCTTCAATGATAGGTACCGCCAAATCATGAGGTATCGTATTGAATGTTGGATAATGCGTGATTGGGACGATGAGTACATGTCCTCCGCCCGGTATATCGACATGATCCGCTGCCGATTGAGTTGGTATTATCTGTCCCTTTGGCAGTGTCACATAGCATTCAGTACCAATGGAGACGATTAAGTGCTTTCTAGAGTGACAGTCAACATCCATTCCGGATAAGAGGAGAATGAAACGTACGCCAAATTAGGGTTCGACAAGCAGAACCAACACTCGTCGGCTAGAGAAAAAGTTAGCTTCCTACCCTTGAACGTGGTGAACGACGTACGAGCAAGTTCCCTAGGAGGATGACCCCTCTTTCCTCCGCGGCCGCCACCAGGGCGCTCGTTGGCAACGGGACAATCATCAATATAGTGATTTTCGCTTCCGCATGCACGACAAACATATCCTTCTCGGGGTTTTTTTCCGCCGGTGTCACCCACGGCGTGTCTGGTGGGACAGTCGCGCACAAGATGCCCTGGCTGGAACATAGCTCAGTCAAAGATGCGGAAATGAACAGCAAATGAAGCCCCACCGTGTTACATATCTTACAAACATAACCTTCGGGGGGTTTGGTCCGTTCCGGGCATTTATCAATGAAGTGCTGCTCTGAAGCTTAGCAGAATATCAACGGAAGGTAACAAAAAACCCACGTCCGTTCCCTCACATCGTCGACATTTGTATCCTGGCGGTGGCTTATCCCCGTGGTCTGAGAGTATCTCAATTATGCAAACCATACATACGACTGAAGTAATCACTCACCCACCCGACTACGTTTCATCGGTTTTTTGACGTCCCCAAAAATGAAGTTCTGACCATCTGATTCATCAATAGTGCGTTTTGGAGGACGGTAAGTCGCCTCCGTGAAAGGATTCTTGCTTGCATTTGCGGGACGAGCCATAGGTGCTGTTGTTGGCGTATTGGGAGAAATAGAGAACGCGTAAAACCACTAGACAAACTGTTACGGACGTAATATAGAAACTACAATAGGAACGTACCCTCTGCTTTTTACCAGTTGCTGGGGGCCCTCCAAAAGCGCCCAAGCTCACAAACCGGGAGACCCGGCCCTCCTCGTCACTCCAAACGAAGGGCTCCCGTTCCCAAAACATAGGTGGCTCGCCTCCACTTGCAGCGAAGTGGTAGCGGGGCTTTAATCGACGAACTGTGTCATCTAAGGCAGGTACACCAATGGACGCAAGCTCTGGAGAAGGCAAGTTCACAGCAGACATTTCTGTTATTGACGCTGGCCAGGCATTGCTGATGAATATGTCAACAAGCTGTGAAGAAGACGATCCAGCTTGAATGGCGCTTAGAGACTTGTAGTTTTGGTTTTTATTCGAGGTGCCGAGCGTGTTTGAAAGTAACCTCTCCATGGTTTGAGAGGAAAAGAAAGGCGACGCAAAACCCTACGCTGGTTTAGTGCGGGGACGTCGAATGGATGGATTGGACGTACGGGAGCTGCCTCTGATGTCGAATAAGCTTCAGCATCGTATATTCCACCGAGACAAGCAATTCTGAGACCGTGTGCCGTCGTGACGAGTCCGGATTTTGCTACAAGTACGTGTGAGCGAATGCCAATGCCTCAATGAACGCGCTGCTCACTCAACATGAACACATTTTTGCAGAGTTCTCCTCCAGTCTTGGAATATTTCTGGATTACAGCATCTGGTAAAGGGCTCCCTCCTTGCATAATGTAACACTCAATGGGAACTAGCGCGCGTGTTAGAACCAAAACGATATCTATGTAGGACCGGCGACGTACCCTCAATCTTCCCGTCCAATAGCTGCATCATCTCGTCGTCGTCGTCAGGAGCATCCTTCGGTGGACCGAAAAAATCGCCAATGCAGAGGACGAAGTCAAACTTGCCATGCTTCGAGTCGATTGATTTCACTTTGCTGAAAAGGTCGCGGATGGAACCTGCTGCTGCACCAACTGTTAGACTGACAGTGTTGGTATGAACGGCGAGTACAGTAGAAATCGGAAGGACTTACACCTTTACAGGCGTCGTAGACATCCTGGAGGCAGATTAAAGGGTGGGCGATGTAGCCGATTGAATTTCGGAGGGGACTACCCATTTGGGTAATGCAAGTTTCCATCACCGCCGGCAGACTCCGGCTTCTTCATCAATTGACTCTTGATTGACTCCGACCTACTTCTCTTCATACGGATCGTTGTGTCTGGTTTACGAGACTAACTCCGGCTATGCGTCTGTATAACAAACTCGTGGTGAGTTTCTTAGTTCGTGTACACCTCTGTCATCACCGTGTAGTTCTCGTCTCTCCAGGGTGTATTCTATTGTCAAGTAGCCCCTTCTGACAGACTGACTCCAGGGATCGTCAACTGATAGCTTGGGAAGAATTGAAGAAACTACCGACAATCAACCGACGAAGGCTCTTGCACAGAGATAACTATGTACTACTGTGAACAACAGCTACAGGTCCATGGTAAGACTAGCGATGCTTCCAATCCGCATTATCCCGAGTTCAATATAATGTCGCAATTCTCTGCAACCAGCATGATCCATGCCAAAGTTTCTGTCTTGAATCCCTTTACCCACCAATCCATTAACGAACATGTCGATAGTTTGATCGACAGCGACTCGAGATGGTTCGTGTCTAGCACGGAATACCGATTTGCTTCATGTTCGACCATCAACGCCAAAATAAAGAAAGAACACACGAGAACACCCACCATATTCTATTGGTAGCTCCACTTCCAAAACTTCCAGCGATCCCCGGGTCAAATCTATGAGCGAGCTGAGAAGCTCTATATTCTGCACATTCGTCACACCCAGCCTTTTCAGCTTCTCCAGCTGTACGCGGAGCAAAAACATTTCGACCACTTCCGAACTTCTTTCCATGTCGACTTCGATTTCCTCGATACCCAATGGCACGCGGTCTGCACTCGTAAACAAAGGAGCCCCGGCGGTGATGGACCCTAGGCGAAGAATTTTGAGGTTGGTAAACGTCGCGAGCATCTCCAGCAAATCAAGCAAATCGTCAAAGTGCGCGCAATCAATATCAAGAGCGGTTAGACCGGCTGCTTTGGTGGAAAGTGCGTGTGCAAACGATGGATGAGGAGGGCCGAAGGTCTTGAAGTATATTGCACCGACGACGAAGGAGGCGAGATTTGGTAACGAAGACAGGATAATGGGAAGGGCGGGATCACCACACACCCATTGACAGTCACGAGCGGCTGACCAGAGTGACCAGTCCGACCAATCGCTGTCATATTTGCCTTCTTCGATCCTTAAGGACTTCACAAGCGGAGCAACGAATGGCGCGGTGGATAAAAGGTCGCAGAAGCGTCTGCTATCAGAGGACAATGACAATGTGATATGGCGGAACAAATGAACGCGTGAGCGAGGGAGGAAGGCCTTGGATATGAGAGAACACGTCCTCAATGTCGGGCAATCGCGACTGAGCTCGTCGATAATGATGTCAGTAAGCTCCGGAGGTAGACGCATCGCCGTGTTTTCAGTATACCTTTCAAGACGAAAGTTGCATACTGCTATTTGTATGGTGCTTTATTTAATATCGGTGCGTTCCAACTTCCAAGCAACTCTATATAAATTAGCGGCCGCTGCTTCTTCCTTCCCCATCCTCTCGGGCCCGAAATCAGCGGCAGGCGTAACCCATTTTACGTCAAATGCGAAAGTAAGTTACGCTGTAGAAACAAGGGCCCAGGCTCCATCTACGGAAACGGAAAAAGCATACATGTTTCGGACAAGTAGTTGATGGGATGTGCAAACATTCATACGGAAGAAATACTACATTGGGTCTTTATCCTCTCATTACTATGCCGAAATACTTGCCGACCCCCTGGAAGAAGTCGATTACCGCCCAACGCTAATGTGCACCGCGAGTTATAACCTGGAATTCGAGTTTGCTTCTCCGTCATGTCGATGCTAACATTCAGATGTTTCAGAGCGCCTCACTAGAGTCATATTGAAAATCACGAGTCGCTTGAAGAGAAGGCATCGACTGATTGCAAAAGGACATTGCATAGACTCGTCGAATGACTTCATTCCTTTCAAAGGCTTGATAGATCTCACTGTGTCGATGAATCACGAAAAATTTACTGTGGGGCAATGCAGGCATCACTGTAAATTCGATGCTGCAACTTGAAGTAATTGCTACAAACGGCCCGAGGCGAAGGCTGACGATACAAATATTTTATACAAGACCAGAAGAGAGTATTTGCCTTCAGCATAAAGCAGTAAGGTTTCACCATCTAAGCCGGTGATTGTACAAGTGAAGCAATTCACCTCCAAAGAAGCGACATGCACCAAGGAATTTCACGTCGTCAACGTTGCCGGCCAGGGTGTGGTTGTTGAACGGGGCGGGTGCTTCAGATGGGGTTCGTTCAATCTCTATCGGGAAAAATGGGTTGACTGATGCCCGTGCAGCTGCAGCTTTCGACTGATCAAAAAAGTCTGACTGTGCTCTGAATCCGGTTCTGAACATTCTGTAGAGTCGCTCAAGTCACGGCTTGTATCCATGCTGATATCCCGATGAATGATACGTGGATGGTTGTAGACCAATCTGTGAACTACAACGTATTAGTTCGAAAGAACATGACAAGAGAAAGTCCGACATACTTTGAGCAATGTCCATCAATACTTGGGCATACTCCCGAGGTGTCTTCAACCGATGCAGTCTCTCCTGAAGAGTAGTAACACGACAGACGCGGTCTTCATAAGGGAAAGTCTGATCGTTAACCCATTTGACTACCAAAAATTATTGCCGAAGGGTGGCCTGAGGAAAATCCGCGTCGTAAATGAAGTCTTAGGAAGAAACAATGTTTGGAAGATGATCTAGAGCCCATTCACTTGGGCATCCATCGATCAGTAACTGGTATTTCCCGAATCAGTTTACGAGCCTTCGTCAGAAACTCGACCTCAGAAATACGAGAAGCCGGCCAGCTTATTTTCACCACCAGTTCCTTCTCTTTCCATAGTTCGTATTCACTTGTTGTTGCCTCCACCACATGGTGTCCCGCCCAACGATACCAGGCCGTCGGGAGACGTACGACCAAGCGTGAGGACCACTATTGTCTCGGCCTTCGAAAAGGTCAGTTCCAGCTTCACCCCTTCAAATACGATTTTCGGATCTTCTTTGCACCTCGTGGTATACGTTTGGTATTTCTAGACCATAGACGAATTATCACACAGTGACCTTTGGATACGACGTTGTCTCTCAGTAAGTATGGAAGAACCAATGATTGTGCCAGTGAAGAAGTCCGTAATGTCGCCGTTTCTGTTGACGATGTGAAGTCTTTGCAGACGATGATAGAAGATCAATCGTAACAGAGGAATGGCATTTATTTTGATGCAATGCGAGCGTTGATGCAGCGCGTCCGATTTCCAGCACTCGACAGCATCTCCAATGGGCGGTGAGCACACTAGACACTCACCTTTGTGCATTCGCTAGAATCGGGGGCCGCTTGCTCAATGGCTATGGATTGATTCTCATCCCCTTCCTTCTGGAATATCGCCCTTGCCGCCGAAATGTGAGGTGTGAATGCCACCCTGGCGTACCTGGATGAACCACCAGTCCGTGTATTGCCAGTTGAAGGTCTTTTCTGTGCAGCGGACGTCCAGAATGGTACGCCATTTTGCGGATCTGATGAAGAATCTGGTGTCATAATGGCACGAGCAGCGGGATCTATATCATCTGTTACGCTTTTGTTAGAGACCAACGGAAATGAATGTGAAAATTAAGACCGACCTTCTGAGAGTATTCGATATTGACAATCAGTTCCTTGATCTAACAATCTCGGATGTAGTTTGAACTCAAATCAATGCAGCGTCAGCGCCCACACCAAGTTGATGCTTAGACCACCGTCCTTAATACTCCGGAGCAAGTTTCCCGAACCTTCAAACAAGGATTTGATCAGCCTCAGGAATCAGAACTTAGCGCAACCCTTCCAGCCAGGACCCCTTGAGAGTTCTGTTGACAGAGTCCGGGTCGTGGGGGTGCCCTGTCGTTCTTGCCTGTCTTTTCCACAGAGTGCTCGAGTACCGGCATTCCGACAAGCCTGCTTGAACGGATGGAATAGCATCTTTTCATCCTGAGTGGAGTCGCAAGTATCGCTGTATTCCTTGAGCAGACTCGACCCGAAAGCCTTAGAACTTCGAACCATCTTCAGCCCCGTCTGATACACTGTCCGCCAATCCGGGGAAAGTGAAGAACTTTGATCAGGTAGACTTGGGGGAACACAAAAATGCGGTTCCTTAGATCTGCAGCAACGTCCTGTTACGTCCATACGTTGCGCTGTCCACGTCACGTTCAAAGTTACCAGTATTATCGACGGATGGATCATCAGAGTCCGGGCCTTGAATAGATATTGAAACGCCGCAGTCGTGGTACATTGCGGGTCTGAACTGTCATGGTATGTAGTCAAAAGAAAAACACCGCCGCCGTCAACGCGGTCCGGATTTTCACAGTGGCTGTGTACAGTTTCGCGTTGCGAACTAGCTTTCAATTGATACCATGTAATAGTACATATTCAGAAACTTCTTTACTCTCACCGATATACATCATTCGCGTTATTTCCATCTGTATCTGAACATATCTTCAAGCTTGGAGGTTCAACGGCGAGACTTTGTCGCATCGAGAAACACAATCCAAGAACATATCGAAAAATCCATCAACCTACAATAATGCATTCAGCATTCTGTTTTTGCGAATTTTCTAAGTCTTACCTTGACTTTTTCAGCAACCAGGCAATTCTTCCCACTGGCACCCCAAGAATCATCTGTCTTTTGGTATTTCCACGTATCGACGACGGTCTGTCCACTGGAATGGGCACCCGTGAGTTCGACATCGACTCGGAATCGAGTTGTATTAAAGAGTTCGGGGTGGGCGGCATACGCAATGGTCAGCGCATCGTGCATCGGGGGGCCGTCCATAAAACCGAAGGTCGACTTGTACGACTCTGCAAAGTATCCAATGAGAGTCGAAAGAGTGTACCTGAGGTTTGTCTCCGGCTTGGGCAATGGCGCGTTCGACCCTATGGTTGCCGCGGGCGATAAGAGCTTTCTTATAATATCCTTGGTCGCGATGGCCGTGTGGGTGACATTGATAGGGATCATGACGGTGCGAACAGGTGCGTTCAAAACGATCTGGGCCGCGTGAGCTGCATGGAATGTGCGTTAGATAGAATAGACGCTTTGAAATTTAAAGGCACTTACGATCACACATGACGTTGTATTCTATCCAGCCAGTCAGAAGCACTGCTGTATGATGTGCACGAAATCATGCTTACCAGCAACAGCGGCGCGATTTCCGAGGCCGACCCCACCGCCCATGAACACGATTTCCTCGACGGCGTCCAACAGGTCAGGATACACTGAGCAGAACAGCGCGAGGTTGGTCATGGGACCGCTGGAGATCAGAGTCACTTTCTCCGAGCCGGACCCTTCGATCCACACCTTCTTGATGGCCTGGGACATACCCTCGAGGGCGCGAGCGACAGAGCCATCGGGATTCTTGGCGATCAAGGACAGCACGGCGGGATCTGTCCCAGACACCAGTCCCTCGACGCCCCCCAAGCCATCGGGACCGTGGATCTCTGCATCATGCTGCACGGCCTTCAAAAGAGGCTTGGGTGCGCCTGGGTATACACGGATATTAGGCTTCGCGCCGAACGCTAACAAACACCTGGCAGCGTTGATAGCAGTCAGATCGCTGGGGGCGTTTCCGTGTGTCTGAGAATTGAGGCTTTAGCATCCACCCTAAATAACGGGGATTGAAACGCGCACCGTAGAGATTCCTAGTAATTCAATGTTGGGACTGTGAAGGGCGAGGAGGATGGCAGTTGCATCATCGTGACCCTTTCGGGAGTAATTGAGTAATCGTGGCGGTGAAATTGATGGAGGATCACTCACTGGATCGGCGTCGAGCCATACTTTCTTCTTGTGATCGGCCATTGTAACAACGTTGGAAGCTTAGTGCGCGAGTAGAAGGGGTTGGGGGTTTGGGTTGACCCTGCGGTTAAGGTCAGGCTTTATCTACAATTTCGCGTCTCTCACCACGTGCTCAGTTTAGGGCAGGCTGAAAGGTTGATAACATTTATCTGATTTTCCATCCGGACTAACACTCCGTTAAATTCATGTAAGTTTGTCTCGTAAGAAAGGATCTAATACATTAAACATTAAAAACAAGAAGAATGAAAGTAGTCGATAAGGCGAACATCTCTCAATATCTAAGATGACATTCTCCTCCATCATGATTTTCCAGACCCTCCCTAGTACTTTGGACCGGCAACGGACTGGCAGCGCGATTTGGCAACACAGCGGCTCGTAGTGCTATAGAAGCCACGGCTCGTATTCTTGGATGAGACTCAAAGATGCCAGTTAGATCATGAGAGAACGTCATCCGATTGGTAGATATTGTCTAACTAACTACTTCGATGGAAGCATGGCACAGAAATTTAAGGCTACCAGGAATTGTATCACTGAGAAGATGTACAGCTATTCCCAGTCCTTTTAAGCTTTCCGAAGGCCAACAGGGCAGACTTTAGATTGGCTGGAAGTGTTATCGGTATCGATTACACGTTAAGGTGACGCGATCGAAGTACATTGTGGTCCTGAACCAAACCCAATGACATAGGAAGCAAGGAGAGCCGAGACGTCGACGAAGACATATGAACCCTCAAACCCACCGTCGAATTGACGTACCAATCGTACATGAGATCGTCGTGTCTTTCTACCCATGTCCTGGTCACTGGTCTGAATCTATTGTAAGGTGTAAGACTGTTATAGATTTTGGAAGCCAATGGAAATACCCGTCGTTAGATGTTGACGCGGTGGTGCCTGATAGTATTTCAAAATTCAAATGGCGCGTCTATCCAAGGGTAAGTACACTTCTGAGGTGTCAGCGCTGGTGTCAGGGTTCCGAGAGCTATAGTATTTGAAAATCGAGTATGTCCAAGACTTCAGATGGGCGGCCTCAGCTGTGTGCATACGCTTTGCTGGAAGCGTTATCGGTATCGATGATATGGATTATGGGAGAATCGTTTAAAGTCCACTGTAAAGGTCCGGTGTCATAGGAAGCTCTGGTAGCGAGGGCCCAGAACTTGGAAAGAACATAATGAAGCTTCAGTAGGAACTTAGTGGAAAAGGGATGCTTTTATAGATATGGCGCAGTAAAAAGGCCAGCCTGTAGACTAGGCTTTGCCGAACTAATCTGATCTCAGTCATGCGATCCATCTACATTTGCTGGAGGGTGTTCCAAAGTGAGGAAACGTATCCACAGATAATATCGAGCGATGGAAAAAAAAATTGTAGTTTCGCATTGGAGTTGCGGATCGAGGTATCCGCTAATGGTAGGAAGGGAAACGTTCGATATACCCATTCTTCCCCGTATCATCGAGTTCCAAAGTCGAGTCAGGCCTCAGATATGGGCAGGTAAACGCCAGGGATTGGGTGGTGGGTGTAAGTGTTAAAAGCACGGGCTGACTCGGGCCGCTAAAATTGCCGATAATTGACCGGTGCATCGGGCCCTCTTTTCGTTTTGCCCTTCACTCGTCATCTGTGTACGGTTAACAGAAAATGGGCTGCTACAAGTCTTTTTGTTCCTGGTAAACTCGTTATCATCCTGACTACTATGGCCGGTGTCCAAGCTCCTACCTGTCGTTGTCTTGTGACGGACAATGTTCTTGTCAGCGCTTGTCTTTTTTCTGATTCGGACAAGAGCAAGGTACTCGCTGACTATGCCTCAGAATTTGCGTCCGTAACGGTCATTTTTGCTGAACAAGTGCGACGCTACCATGCGGCTTACACCTGAAGCTGATACTTGTCCGTCGATATTGGCTAACTGCCGTCAGACCGCTTAGTGCTGTTACATGGATCTCTTGTACGCTTGTTAACAATCCTTCGTCGAAGCGCTATGTGTCTTTTCTCTGGTCTTCTAAGACATAGGCAACACTGTCGCTTTATCACAACAGATTACACGGAAGCAAATCTTCGAAACCTTTGACCACTGTCAAAAAGATGGTCCTGCATTCAACAGCACTAAACACTGATATGTTCGCCTGTAGCTCTCCCTTCATGGACATTTGTTAGCCTTTTATCCTGTGGTTCTAGTCAATTGAAATAATGTAGGGTTTGGAATGACCCAAGGGCCAAGGCACCCTGGTAAGCTGGTGGCGTCCGGAAAATCTGGGTCCTTGTGCTTACGACAAAGCTACTTTAGGCTGTAGAGCACATCTGTGATTGATGCTTCGCACAAACGGACCATTTTTTCTGGTGGATGACGGCCAACGCGTATCTAATCTAGGTCGCGCCTCTTGACAATAAAAAAGACAAAGGGCGCGACCCTCCCGCCTAGGTACAGCTGCCGTCCGAAGCGCGAATATTCTCTAGAGTGTCTTTTTTGTTGCGACGACGTTGTCTTGATCAAACGACCAGCCTAGCCTTTGCTTGACGCAGTCAATGCTTCATACTGCCTTGACGCCTTGGCTTGGGGAATCCCGCCACTGGCGAAGTAACTTGACCTAAAGCGGTAGCTCCTAAGTCACGTTTTCTTCGCGTCGCGGTATAAAGTCAGGGAAAGCCTATGATCTCCCGCATCTTGTTTACTTCCCTAGTCATTCCCAATTTCTGCAATGGCAGGACATCGTTCTCCTCCGGCCTCTTCTACCACTGGCGTCAATCAAGCAAGCACCAGTGGTACTCCCTCCGCTCATCCTCCTGGAATTTTCCAGGAGCCGAACCCCCACATCAACGATGGATCGCGGAGGAGTCAACCCACTCCCCACTCACACCTGCCCCCTCAACAATATGGGGAGGGACCTCCACAGCATGCGAATCCTCCGCATCCGCACTTTCATAGACCTCCCCAGCCTATGCCTGGGAACCCTCTTTACGACGTCACTCAGGCGTTGCCACCATGGTCACCAGCCCATCCCGATTATGAAAACTTTGTGCGCTTCTATCAGCGACAGCCATTAAACGCTCCCTCCTCTGGCGCTTATGTGCACCAAGGCGGCGAAGCTCCGCCACCCCAAGGGCTAGTGCCTCAGCACTTGCCGCCTCATGGACCGTCAACTGGGTTCTTCCCGCTTCTTCAAGGATACCTTACGCCTCACGACTACCCCCATTCCCAGGCTGGGTCTTCATCCCAGTTTCCTGTCGCTCCTTCGCGGCGGGGACACGACGTCCCGATGCCACACCTGACTTATCCGCAGGTAAACCAAAGTCATCAAGAAGCGCCAGCTTCGTATTACGCTTTGGGGCCACCACAATACCATCCGCAGGATCAAAACGATCCACCATATGTGCCCCCACACATGAGACCTTCTGAAGCGCTGGACCCCGTCAAAATGAACAAAAAACGCAAAGCACCGGACTACGATGAACCTGCACCCAAGCAGTCGACGGAAAACGGAGTCTCTTCGCCTCAGTCTCAGGCTCAACCTCTCAAACGTAAACGAGGAGTGCGTTATTCCTACCATTGGCTGCTAACTATACTCTAATACTCGCACTTCACAGAGACCCCCAAAAAATAAACAGAATGCACAGGACTCTGGTGAACCTGTACCCACGGAGTCTGCGCCCAATAAGTCGGCACCCGAGAAGTCGACGAAAAGCGAAGTCTCGTCACCTCAGTCTCAGGATACACCTCCCCCCAAACGTAAACCAGGAGTACGTTATTTCTACCTTTGGCTGCCAGCCGTACTCTAACACTCGCACTCCACAGAGACCCACGAACGCGGAAAGGGATGCTAACTTGAAGAGGACTGAGTTGGAGAAGCAGAAAGCCGCAAATGCACAGTCAGACGCGTATGTATTCTCAAAAATTTCAAGGTCGAATCTCAGCTAACAGCATTTGAAGTACGAACCGCGGTTCATCTCATCAGGAACCCATTGCGAGCACCGCTCCCAGGCAAGAACCAAGGACGCCTGCTCCTCGACAGACAGGCATCCCAGGGAACCCTCAGGTGTCCACTACGATTCCTCAATCGGCTACAAGCGCTGATGCACGAGAGCACCAGAGATCGGCCGTTCCACTGTGGGCTACGAACCTACCGGAAGCCTTCTACGATTTCATCAATAGATACCCTCCTTTGAACTCGAACCAGAACGATACCGATCCCATATCTACCCTTATTCCTAGTGCCTGGCTCGACTTGAGCAATTATCCGCCAATAGACGACCCGTCTTGGCCTTCGGTCAACTCTCTGACACGCCTGACACAAATTGACTTTCTCCCGCCTCCTTCCCAACTGACGACGACTAAAAGTAATGACGAAGTTGGTCAAGATGGTTTATCTATTCTCATTCAGGCCCGGGATCTAGGGAAGAGATCCTGATCTATCTATGAGTTGAGGATGTTGGAGATACACGGCGCCGACGCCTGCATCCATACCTTTATTGTTATACGTTCAACCCTGCACTGTATCATGCATATACAATCCATCTTGTTGCGCTTGAATTCTCAATGTATGTACTCCTACAATTTTAGTAAGTCAATGAAATGTTAGTTCCCACCATGCCACACCGCCGTCAGCACTGATACGATTCCATCTGCTCCGGTGCATGCGGTGAGAGCCTTCTAAGCTCTAACGTAAAGGTAGCTGATGATAACAAAGTCCTGAGAACCAGTAACGGCTGATACAGACGATTGAATTATATCTTTTAACGTGCCTTGAACCTGGGAATGCCTGTAGGATTCGTTGGTACCTAGTAGCTGTCTTGGTAACGTCTACTTGCTAATTTTGCAAGTCGATCGTTCCGACTATGATAGCGGAATAAAGTTCGCCGTACATGGTAGAACCTACTCTTGCGCCTTATGGTCGAAGGCCTTAAAAATAGGTATAGTAGCCGTGTCGATGTTCGGCCCTCTTCGAATTTCTCAACGGTCCAATTGGCTGATAGGATAGTGAATCCCACCAATAGCAAAGGCCTACTGGAACCAGTGCCTTGAACGGCTATGTGTATGAGAGGGGTGAAGCTCTTTGAGAGTAGATCTCTTCTCTAGAATAGACATTGAGAAGAGAATTCAGGATCTTGGCAGACCATGCGCCAGGCAAGTTAATCATCCGGATAAGACGGCGGAGAAAGTCTCAGCAGGCGGTTCGTGAGATCTGTTACAAGTAGTTACTATTAGGGATGGCATGCTGACACTTGCCTACTTTATCGAGTGTTGCAGATAACAGCGCCTCCTAGGTGCTGGCGTTTTGGCCGATGGTCCCGTTTGGTCGGTGACTCTTTGTTCTGAGGAGGCGTTCCACCCGGTCCCTAGATGAATAACGTGGGTAACGAATGATAGGGGCATTCCAGTAGAAGAAAGACATTCACGACCAGGACCATATACAGTTCGTCCCTTTCAAAGGGTAGATTGAAGACGTCGCGGAGTCCGTCTACTGAATGTTTGACCCTTCGGTAACAGGGCTGAATATTTAATCGCTCTGTCAGGCTGCATATGGCGACAAAGAGGGTTCAGAATCAGAATCCAGTGATTTTCTTTTCCGGCGCCAGGAAGACAGAGGCATCTAGAGGTTCTGACAAGCAGGGTAAGATTAACAACCGCCCCCAGATTTTGAGATCATGTTCGCCATCGGCCTTTCTGAAACGGGGACCTGAAGAATATACCGAGTAAACGTGGCGACAGCCTTATTTTGCATGTCAGTTTCGAATCAGAGTCCCAGGGCAGGATCATTCGGACATATCACTCGCGGCTGGAGGACATTCAACACCCCAGAATTTTGCCCCATGGATATGCCCTTGTGCCACAGGATATTGACAGCCAGACGAAGGCATTGTGGGTACGACCTGGACGTGATTGATCAAGAGAATAGTGATAAATTGTTATCGACATAGCGGCGGTAGAATACTGAGTGTTGCTGCAGGATGATTTCGGCAAAGCAAGAACCGGGGTCTCGGCGTGATAGATGTGGCCTGCCCTAAAGAGGTAGATGAAAAGGCAGAATAAGCCGGCCTTTACGTTCATCCCCTCACTTTTTTCTACGCGTCGTGTTTGGTCGTTGCGCGACGCAGCACAGGGTGGGGCCCTCGCAGGAGATGAAGTAATGGTGCAAGGCATAGACTACACCTCCGTATCTCTCTTTTGGTGACTGTCCACGCCAATAGGGCTCGTTAGAGTGGTGCACATTCTTCGGCAGATTTGTACTCATTCTACGAACATAGACGCTTTTTTCAATTATTACGGGAGTAAGGGCCAGGCAAAGGTAAACGGAAGCTGAGAATATGACTTGAACGATGGCGTCTGAGCTGTACGCGGTCCAGATATCCGGGCACCCCGTTTCTTTTCTCCACTTACCAACTTCGGACCGGCATCCTCATTGCTCTTTCCTTCTACTTTCATCTAGACGAGTCCCAGCAAAATATGCCTTACAAACTTTCTGCTACTCTTGCTGCTCACACTTCAGATGTCCGTTACCTTTCATTGGGCTCAACAGGCCGACTGATTATTCTCAGGTGCGCGGGGTTGTGGCCCCGACAAACGACCTCGTCTTGTCTGCATCGAGAGATTCTACCGCGATTTCGTGGCAACGTTCTTCATCGTCGTCGTCCTTTGCTCCAGAGTCGGTGTTGCGTGCGGGGTCGCGGTACGTGAACGCGGTGGCATATATCCCACCATCCGTTCAAAACTCAAAGGGTAACTCCTTGTTTGGTCTTCCGAAAGCCATATGCTGAGGCCTTTCACAAGGATATGCGGTTACCGGTGGTCAGGACACCGTGATTAACGTCTTCTCGCTGGATTCTCCGAAGGACGATCCCGATTACACATTATTAGGTCATTCGGAGAATGTTTGTGCATTGGATGTGTCGGCTGGTGGTACTATCATATCGGGGTCATGGGACAGGTGTGTTACATTAGGCTTCACGAAATGAAGCCAATTTCACCTTGATTTAGGACAGCCAAAGTATGGAAATCCTTCCAGTTGGCGTACGACTTGAAAGGACACGAACAATCCGTGTGGGCAGTCCTAGCCGTAGATGAAGAGCAGTTCCTGACAGGTGTGTTCGTTTCAAGTGCTCTGGCTCACCCCTCTCATACCTCCAAATAGCGTCTGCCGATAAAACCATCAAACTGTGGCAACAGCATAAATGCGTCTCCACCTTCACAGGACATCGTGACGCCGTTCGGGGTCTGGCCCTGGTCCCTGACATTGGCTTCGCCTCTTGTTCCAATGATAGGTATAGTCCTCTCTGTAAGGCCGTGGTTGTATTGTTACTGATGTCTGTAACAGCGAAATCCGTGTTTGGACACTTGGTGGCGATCTCGTCTATTCATTATCGGGTCATACATCCTTTGTTTACAGCTTATCCGTCCTACCCAATGGTGATATCGTTTCTGGCGGCGAGGACCGATCGGTTCGCGTGTGGAAAGGTACCGTTTTATTCTCCCTCTTTTGAGTCGTCAAGCCTATTCTTCTTTTCCTTTTTAAGATGGGGAATGCGCCCAAGTTATCACACACCCTGCTATATCCGTATGGGCTATATCTTCAATGCCCAACGGGGACATTGTCAGTGGCTGTAGTGATGGAGTGGTACGCGTTTTCAGTGCCTCCGAAGAGCGCTGGGCATCAGAAGCAGACCTGAAAGCATACGATGGTGCTGTAGCTAGTCAAGCGCTTCCCTCCCAGCAGGTAGGCGACATGAAGAAGAGCGACCTTCCTGGTCCAGAAGCACTAAGTACTCCAGGTGAGGAGCGTAGTCTTAAAAAATTTACTCTTTATAACCTTGTCGATAAGGTGATGCGCCCGGTAAGGTCAAAATGATCCGAAATGGCGATGTTGTAGAAGCCCATGAGGTACGTCTTTCTATTAGACCTATTCGTGTTTGTGGGTTCTAAGATGGCCTAGTGGGACGCGACTAGTCTCACATGGAAAAAAATTGGAGATGTCGTCGATGCAGTTGGCCAGGGTCGGCGGCAGCTCCATGAAGGCAAGGAATATGACTACGTATTTGACGTTGACATTCAAGACGGGGTGCCTCCTTTGAAGCTCCCTTATAACGCCTCCGGTGAGCACCTTTTTTTTGATAGATATCACCGGACCGACTTTCCACATAGAAAACCCATATGCTGCTGCCCAACGGTTCCTTGAAAAGAACGACCTATCACTAAACTATATCGATCAGGTAGTACAATTCATCGAGAAGAATACTTCCGGCGTGAATCTTGGATCCGGCGGAGAGGACTATGTGGACCCCTTTACTGGTAATATCATATTTCTTGATGTACTGGGACGAAGAAAACTCACCTCGTTACCAGGCGCGTCCCGGTATAGAAGTTCTGCTGCTTCTGTTCCCGCTTCAGGGCCTACATCAGCCTATGTCGATCCTTATACCGGCGCTTCTCGGTATATGGCAAGTTCTTCCACTCCCGCGACAGCTCAACCTTCTTCCTCCTCTACCTACATGGATCCTTTTACTGGCGCGTCAAGATACTCCGGTGCACCACCTCAGAGCGCACCCCCGCCGCCCAAATCGTCGATTCTTCCTGTCGTAAGTACACCGATTTGGTGACAATACTCAAATACTCATTATCTATCAGCCGACTTCCCTGTCGTTCAAGCAGGCCAATGTTTCTGCCATGCAAAGCAAGCTCTTTGAGTTTAATGATCGCCTGAGTCACGAAATTGTTGGTGTACATTGTTCTGCGACTTCTTGCCTTCAACTGACGACTTCTAGTCGACTGCCACGTTGGCCATGTATCCTCATGAGATCACGGCTGTTGACGAGCTCTTTGTCTATTTATCAAGCGTTTCGCCGGCGTCATCAGGACCCTCATTGATGTCCGCTTCACATGTCGATGCTATCTCACACATCTTAGAAAGATGGCCTCAGTCGCAGTTGTTCCCTGGTTTGTTTCTGGCTTGCTACCACCCCCTCCATTCCCGCACTGATATAACGCCTTGCTCCTTTTAGTTCTTGACTTAGCTCGCCTCATGGCCGGGTTCTGCCCGGATGTTTTCGCAACTCCCGATGCGAGGAGCCAATTCCTAAAGACTCTGCTTAAGGCCGGCGAATGGGACACTCCTTGGGAGGCTCCTTTAAGCAGGGACCGACAGACCAATGCGTCGCTTATTTTGAGGACATTGGCGAATACGCTTCAAGAGAACGCCCAGATAGACGAGACCTGGCCCAACGGGGTATGGTGCAATGTCTGATGATGCGGTGTGCTTTCTTTGACGTGACGCTTGTTTTAGATATTACAAGCTTTGGACGTGGTTGATTTCTCTGTATTGGATAGGAGAAATCGGCTCCCGTTGGCTTCCCTTTTGTTCAAGTGCGTAGCCTCGTACTCTATCCTATTATTGGTTGTTCTGATGAAATTGTAGCATCTCCTGTGTCGCCCTTCGCACACAACTACCTCCAGACCAGCGTGAGCTCCACATTACCCTGGCACTTCGGGTATGTGCTCCGCAGTTCCGTAGGGACAAGCGTTGATCGTTCTTTTCTAGCTTCTACGCCTTGAGATTAATGAGTCGGAACCTGTTTACCGTGGTCTTGTTGGGCTTGGCAACGTGGTGAGCATTTGAAATGATACAAGTCGGCAGCACTCTTAAACGCGCCAATGGTAGTTGCTTGCATTGAAACGGCAGGGCTCAACCACCACTCAATTGAACGCCATCACACCAATCCTCGCTTCCTTGAAAAGTAAGTATCCAGAGGAACGGGTCTTGAATATAATTCGAGAGATCTCTGCGTTGTGAGATAGGCCTAGGATTCCGGGTCTGTTTATATTTTTCATATTCTTTCCGGGTATTCATGGATTTAGACTCTGGGCGATAATAAGATGGCTCTCCTCTTTATGATATCAAGTTTTTTCTTCCTCCGCCGACCCATGTTAGGCTTATGTTATGCCCTTCATGGAACGGTTTCGCGGTTTTGTGTTACCTTTGAAAGATGAGTGTGATTTTAAAGATTGGAATATATGGCTACCCTGTATCAAACACGGATTATACTCCTTATATGCACTAGTCTATTGACGAGGTGATTGTGGTTGTGGTTTCGGGTGATGAGAATTGGCGTTTATCTAGTGCTGAATAGGGTTTGGTACGGAACAAAGTCTATTGTTTTGAGGGCGTAGCTTACGACTTAGCGCCATTCTATTTTCATCTGGGGCAAGATGTCGACAATGATCTTTCCGTTCGCTCCCTGGTTTGGGAATCCCCGTTCTACTCGGAGGACGAATGTCGCGACGTCTAGGGGGGAGATGGATCTATATAGCTTGCCGCGCCGCCCGGTGCGATGAGGCGGTGTACGGTACATAAGGCGCGCCGTAATCACTAGTCCGCACTTGCAGTCTTCCAGTGCTCATGGGATGAACGACAGCTACGCGGCTGAGGATCTGTATGGCGGCAGAATTTTGATGCAATATGTTATGGTGTCGTTCCGATTTGCGCCCCCTTCTGAGCTTCGGGCCTTGACGCCTGAAGATTCGGGGTGTCAGCACTGGCCAGCCTTGGCTCCTAGTGGCGTCGAAGAAGCATAGTGATATTCCTGGGATATATACATTAAGAGGAAGATTGCTCGCGATGATTTGATTGCAGTGTCAACGCTTCTTACTGACGTGGGCCGTAACCTGCAGAAACAGAGAAAATCAAAAAGTGCCCTCAAGACTTGCTATGATGACGCTCTAAACTTCAAATTTGTCAGATAATAGGTCGCTGACTCCTTAGAGCCATCTAAACCGAACCCAGCACAACATGGACACGGTATTCAGCTTCTAATTTCTCTGGGGCTTCGGGTATATATGTTTACAAGGTTTGCCCGCTAAAAATCCCTAGAGCGTCTCCGCAAGGGTCGAAGGCGCGGGACCCTTCTTCGATTTTGCACCCCCCTTCGCTTTCGCATTCTCATTTCCAACACCATTCCCACCAGAGTCGCCAACGTACTGGTATTTCCGCGAATCGATGGTGAACGTGACAGGGCCCTAAATACAAAGTTTAACGCCTCCGAAAGTAAGAATTAGCGCAAAGGATCTTACGTCGTTTGTGAGGCTGACGTTCATCATTGCCCCAAATTTCCCATCTGAAATAAATGGGTCAAGGTCGGAATATTGAGATGCTGGCTCGATAGATGGGATGTACCTTTGATTCTTTCTGGGACATAGGCCTCCCGGAGCATATCCAAAAAAGTACCGTACAGTTCGTGAGCTGGATCTGCAGACTGCACAAAGACAATTGTCAACTCGGGTCCCTCGGGGATTTGCACCCCAACACATCACGAACCATTGCAA
Source organism: Armillaria fumosa (assembly GCA_030407015.1). Taxonomy (NCBI): domain Eukaryota; kingdom Fungi; phylum Basidiomycota; class Agaricomycetes; order Agaricales; family Physalacriaceae; genus Armillaria; species Armillaria fumosa. Next base: position 808,321 of record JAUDYM010000018.1, read on the forward strand.
GATGGAAATCAGGTTTATCTTTGGTAGTATTTGCCAGTAATGTGAACTGCGAAACGCATAAAATTTCCCCTTCGATATCTTTCACGCTGGCCTTCCACATCTTCTTTGGATCTGTCGGATCTGAAAAAACCCGTAGGGCCAAACTGGGCAAGTTCAAGTCATCGAACGAGTGATCACAAGACGAGGGCTTGTGGCAGACCTTCGAGGGAAAAATCGAGCGAACGGCGCAAGTTCGGAATTTATTGATTCGTGAATGTATACCGAAGAAGTGCACACACATTTTTTTAATCGTGGAAGAGACGTCGGAGGCAGTATCATCTGTTCTGCATTGAATCAAGGATGGCAAACAGCGAGGGTCAGTGGTGGGTAACAGACCTGCGCCTATACCCACTAGGACCATCAAACCTCGAGATATTTTAGAAACGATGTCGTCGTCAACTAGTAGAAGGAACGTGACGGCAAAAGGATCATACACTCGGAAGGAAATGATTACCTGTAACCGACGCCGAGGACACACGCTGTATAACGGCCCGCATCGAGGATGACAGCCAATTGCGAGGTAATGGTTTGAAAGCAAGCGCCAAGTTGTCGAATTACCAATTCCAATTCAGAACGCGTCAGTGGCTGTGCCTGCCAGCCTCCCCTGCTTTCCGTCAGAACTCGAAGATGACCGATACAGTGGTGTTTGAAACAAGCTTAGGAGACATACAGTTCGAACTGTACTTTGATCATGCGCCCAAGGTACGTCTCTCGCGCTCTTCTTCTGCTAGGATACTTCTCCCAGCTCGAAGACATGCAAAAACTTTGCAGAGCTCGCCAGGCGTGGGTACTACAACGGGGTCACATTCCACCGAATCGTCTCCGTGCGTAACTAGGATAACGTCTGCTGCCGACGCTCGCTGACCCTGTTGTTACCCGCAGGACTTCATGATCCAAGGAGGAGATCCGACGGGAACAGGACGCGGGGGAACGAGCATCTACGGCCAAAAGTTGTGCGTGCGAACTCCTGGTATCACCGCGGAGTCCCGTCTGACTTCGCAGCAGCGAGGATGAAATACATCCGGAGCTGAGGTTTACTGGCGCCGGAATACTTGCGATGGCGAATTCAGGACCGAATACTAATGGTCGGTAATGGTGGGACATGTCTTTCAAGTTGGGGTGCTGACTTGGTCTGCAGGTTCTCAGTTCTTTATAACTTTAGGGCCCACTCCGTACTTGGATAATAAGCATACCATCTTTGGAAGAGTTAGCTCCGGAATGAGGGTAGTTCAGCGTCTGGGGGCAGTAGCAGTTGATGCGCAAGATCGGTATATTTTTCTCTTTGCAGGTCACGAAGCCTTATTTGCTGAATATGTCAACCTTAGGCCACGAGAAGACGTGAAAATTCACAAAGCCCGGGTCGTTTAAAAACTCAATGCTGATGATCTTGGCCATGATTAGCTGCTTCCAGGGTTGGCCGTTTGGGCACACCGCTCCGTCGCCGTGTATTCGAGCATTGTACACGTGTATACGAATGATGCTTCGCTGCTAATTCCGAGATCTTGTAGCCAATTTTCACAGATCACTGTATTTTTCAAACAACGCTCATGAATTTTAGTAACCATCCGTGGTATTGAGACATAAAAAACACAAAAGAGAGATCCTGGCCAATGGTAGCAGTACATTACGTGAAGAGCAATGGGGTAACGGATAAAACTTGCAATCCCAACAAGTAGACTATATATGTATCAAAATTATACGGACAAGCCGGCAAAACTACCATGTCGGGAGGCAAAAGTACTCTAAGGAAGACGAAAAGAAAGAGTACCAACTGGCTGAAGGTCGTGTCATTATCGTCGTCGCGTTCCATGAGTTCGTGGCCGAGGGCGACTTGGTCCCTCGTTCGAATGATTCGCAACCAAAGAGGTTGCGCTTCGGCGGGACGATAGGCGCCCTTTACTAGAAGAGCTCGTCGCAGTCACCGACGCCCACCTCGAGGCTTGGACCCCGTCCACCTCATCATCATCCGACACATGTGCGAGGTCTCCTTCAGCCTCCTTGGCAGTACCTCGGCGATGACGTCGAGTGAATGTAGAATGGGTGTCCGGCTCGTCGTCAATCTCAATGTCCCCGACAGACTCGCTCTCCGAGGGTATCAAATCTTGGTCCATGGCATCTACATCGGCTTGCTCCTGCTCGTCGTCTTCGTCTTCCATCTCGCTGGCACCCCGCACACTGAACATCCCTTCCCCGTCGTCTTCTTCGTCGTCAGTGAAGTCTTCATCATACGTCCAGTTGGGAGGCTCCCCAATCCAGTCCTCATCGTCGGGCCTCCCAAAGTCCCAAACATCGAGCACTGTGGTGTCATTCCGATTGCTTGCAGCGACACACCATCGACCTTCGAACACCACCTGCCACACGCCTGTAATCCCCGTCAGTAGGTCTCTTACGACAGTACCGTCGCGAACGTTCCACATCTTTAGCGTTCCATCAGACCCGCTGAGAACTTTGAACTCGTCATGCTGGAAACAAGTGATAGCCCCGGTATGAGCGGCGAGAGTGTGCTTCAGTTCGCCAGTGTCCGGGTCCCAGATACGTAGCGTCGAATCAGCGGCTGCAGATACGAGATAGGAAGGCGACAGTCCCAAAAGACCGACTAGCGAAGTATGTCCGGTCAAGGTGTGTTCACATTGACCCGTCTGCAGATTCCACACGCGGACGGTTCCGTCCATAGAACCGGAGCACGCTTGGTTGCGTGTTGGGTCAAGGACGACGCTGTAAACTACAAGAAGGCTCTGTAAGTATGATCGAATAGAAAGTCATAAACATACGAACCTTTCTGAGTGTGACCCGTCAGGACAAATTTACACTCTCCAGTGACTATATCCCAGATACGAACACTACAATCGTAGCTTCCGGAAACTAGTGTACGACCTCTGGCCGCGAGAGCTCGTACGGCTTGATCATGGCCCTCGAGGTGTAATCTATGGTATGGATTTTCTTCGGCATCCTGAGGGCGAGTGACGTCAGAACGTAATGCAGTGGCATGCAGTCCCAACGACTTACACAAACATCCGCAGGATCTAGGTCTGCATCTTCTGAACCGTAACAACGATACTCAGGTTCGCCTGGCTTCGGAAGTGTCCAAACCCTCAAAGAGTGATCTCTACTTCCTGTGACGATGACAGGTCGCTTGGGCCACTTCTCCTTCGTTATGACTCCAGACTCTTGTTTCACGTCTACCCACTCCGGTTTTACTATAGCGAGGCACCGTACGGTGCTGGTGTGACCGCCAAAAACGTGCGTACAACGACCAGTGGTTAAGTCCCAAATCCTCACCGTACGGTCCGTCGATCCACTAACGAGAATGTCCTTGGTTGCGGCCAGCGCCCACACCCCTCCTTCATGACCATCAAGTGAGCGAAGTAGATCACCGGTCATAGGGCAGTACACGTGAATAGAATGGTCGTCCGAGGCAGATATGATACGCCCATGGGAAAATATCAAGCAGGTGACAACAGATGAACCATGCGCGAAGAAAGATCGGTGCTTAGGTTCAGAGTTTTGAACCCATCGCGTGCGTGTTAAATGGCGAGACTTGAATAGTATTTTGTAAGGGTGAGGGAGGGGCAATGCAGGGGGTATGCCGTTATATTCCCGCTGCCGACGGGAAAGGATAGCCTTTGCAAAAGCATTTTCAGACTCCCCACCGAACCATATATTTGTGGTTTTAAGCAGGTCGCGCCAAAGCACAGGATCAGAATCTATTATAGCTTGCCAGGGTCTGGATACGCGTGATGCACGAGCCAGCGCTTCATAAGGGAGAAAACTTAGAATTAGAGAGACAAGCTCTGCGGGTAGAAGAGTCAGGAAATCGCGAGCTAATGTGGGGGTCAAAACGGAATGCAAGGTGCGTAGAACAGGTAGGGGTGAGTGACGGAGGAGGGTCAGGAGGAAATGAGATTGTAGGGGAGCAGGTAAACTTGTGAAATGTGTCACTAGAGACGGCAGAGTGAGGAGGGTCGTTAATGACAAATCCGGCTGAAGAGGCGCCTGAGGAAGTGGCGAAGACGTGCCACTAGGCGGTGCCGACGGCCATATTGTCTCTGGGGGAGGCGAGCCATGAGGTGAAGGTAAGGGCGAAGGCGGCGCGGCAGCATTCATTGTCGAGATGGGAGGTAGTCCGCCTGATCTCGCCTTTTTCCTTGGTGGCGGTGGACTTGAATCCATGTCCGCAGTGGATTCTACACCTTCCATCATGCCTTCACCAGCATGCGACCGCTTTTTGCCATAACGCTCAAGGGCTTCCGCGAGGCCGACGACGGTGGACTGTTCTGCATCTTCATCGCGTCTCAGCATGCGCCATCCATTGCCTGAAGCAAGCTCTTGCTCTTCTTGCATCTCAAGATCACCGTCATCACCGTCGCGAAATGTTGCGCGTGCGCCACCAGGAAACGTCAAGGGAAAGTGCCGGAGCGATTGAGGGAGAGTTGCATGAAGTAAAGGGTAATTCTTCGGATCTTTGGGCGAAGACGGAGGTGGCAGCGGAGGCAAATGTATTGGCGCATACGTCGTCGTGGTCGTTGTCGTTGTCACCACGCTAGTAAGCTGTCAGTAGGCTACGGTGCGGTCAATCGAAAAAACACATACGTCGTCGTGTTCACTGACGGTTGTAGGACGAGCAAAGGACGTTGCGGAGGGCTCATCGCGGTGAATAATGGTGGTAAGAGTCCAAACGCCGAAAGAGCACAGAAGTACACTACAAGCTTGTATGTTCCAAATGTAGCGTCGGAGTTTGAATCCTGGATCACCTGACCGGCGCATTGTTGGTTGTCCGGGACGATGTCCGACCGGCAACTAAGCCCGATATTCTCCGACCATTCGGATCGTACGTCCGAATATCCACTTTGGTTACGACCATGACATTATACGACCGTGCTTTCGATTCATGGTCTCAGCCACATCTCGTTACTTACAAGATTGATAACGGAACACGTCGCTATGGCCTTGTATTCTTCATGACGCAGTGGTGAGTTCGAAGTCGAGTTTACGATTTACTTTCACTGACAATCCACTGTCGTCTCCAGAGTTGTATCTTATGACGGCGCTCTGTTCTTCTCCTCTTCCTCTGAGCCTTGGGGGACTATTCTCACGTTCTTCCAATCTCTGGATGGCCTGTGTGCTGGTGGTAAAATCTATCCAGTTCAGCACAGTCTGAAGTATCCTCGGCGGTGTGCGTTTCATGGTCCTGGAGCACCTGACCCTTTCTGTTGACATGGTCACTCTCTCCTGGCAGATAAATGACGCAGCATTCCGCGCCGCGGACATTATCATAGAATTTCGCTTCCTCATTGGTCTCTCGATAGGATGCGTCTTGGCCACCTACCAGGTGACGAATAGGACTATGTCATTTTCTCTGCATCAGAGCGCTATCTGTCCTTGGCGCCTTTTGTTATTGACATCGGTTCCGTCTTGGGGTGACGCGTGGAAACACTCGGTACCGAGCTCTCTCTGCTTTTAATGGTCAGATTTCCAGCGTGCTTGGTGACCGTCATTGTGCCTAAGGACATGGTGGTCTTCATTTGCGCCACTGACTCTCTCATGACTCTGTGAAAAGGTGTACAAATGTGGTTTTTTACTGTCCAATCAAAGGGCTTCAAGGAGCAACTCTAAATGTTATCGTTCCATCATTCGTGGTCCGATTAAACTTTGAAGGATTTATGGTCTTTTCTTCAAGTGACCTCACCGTCTTTCTCCCAAGCTGCGCTTTCCTTGCTGGTCATCGACTGATACAACCCTGTGTTTTCCCTGTCGAAGCATTTACAATTTCTTTGCACGCTATCCAGGTCCCGTCACAGCAACCCTGATATATCTTCTTTCTAAATTCTGCATCTGCTTGCTGCACTGCTCCTTTAGTATGCTCTGGTCTTGGCACTTCCTGATCATCTGAAAGGGGTGCACTTCTCTGAATGATTCTCACTATCTTTAAGAGTCTCAAGGGTTTTCAGCGCATAGAATTGGTGGAATCAATAGATAATAACACTTGGCAGACTGATCCCACCAATGAAACGATCGGCATCGGACCGCTTCCCTCGCGCGCAGTCAATTCTGGTATGATGTACTCACGATCCGTTCAACTGGACGCTTTTGACTCGTCAAGACGGATCACCACGGGAAAAAACTCTGCAAAAATAATTCTAGATACGTAAATAACCAAAGCCTAACCCGATGCAAGCGGCACTCATCTCGATACAGGAGAAGATGACTTTCACTCAAAGGCAGGCTGAATGTTGCCTTCCCAGAACAGAGAACCTAAACCTTCTGACCATCCTTTTTCCTCGGAAGAAAACACTTTTGTGCCTGCTTTCGAAGTTATTCCCTCGCTGCACAACGTGACATCTGCATGGCTGACGCGATGACTTCGTTATCATGTGCAAGACCGACGAATTCAATTGAGCTGGCTGGTTGGCACGGATTTAGACGTAAGAGCGACAGTCCCTCGGCATTTGTACCAGGACATCCCACTGCCTGGCGCTGGGTGGATAGAAGGAGGTATCAGGACAATTATGCATGCCCATTCGTAAATATGAGTCAGTGCTTTTTGAATACACCAAGACTAAGAACCTTAAAATTCACACCGATCACAGATTACAGTCATTTCTGTACCCGGAGGTGTGAGCTGAAGATGAGAAGCGAAGACGGGTTTCGAAGGAGCGCATATTGCAGAGTCCCACTTAGAATATAGTAGTTGTATGAGATGATCCCGAAGAGTAAACTCGAAAGTGACATATAAGGTTACCCCCACTATTGAGATCCACATGCCATTTAGAAGGCCGTTTAACGAATGGGACGTCCCCGATAGAAACTATTAGTAGCACTTTCACCGGCCTTGGGCGCATGCATATACATGGAGAGGGATACCCACACATAAACATTGCACGGCCGAGAGCAATAAGAACAAGTACAGAAAACCGACGTCATCGCCGGCCGAGGAAATGATATTATGAGATCGAAGATAATTATCCGTTTTGGTGTTCGCGCGAGTTGCGGGGTGAGCCGTGGTTGGTGTGTATGTGATATCAACATTCATTGGCTACATGGCAACACAACGCCACTATAAGGAGGCTTTCTAACCTGGGGAAAAAGTGATAAGCACCGAACGTTCATCACGAAAAATCCTGTCCGCATCTCACCATTATTCACTCACCATATGACGGGATAATGGCGACAAGAAATGAGCTACTTGCCAAAAAACCAATCTCCCATGAAGGCGACTCTGAAGCCGCGGCAGGACAATGATCGGCGTCAGACACCTTCAGTAAGTACTGGGAATCAGGCACCGGAGCTTTCTCGTCAGCTCGAATCATCTGAATTCTTATTCTTATCAAGGAATACCTAGTTCCGAGAACTGTTTAAAGGCATTCCGACTTGGATGCTCGGAGACATTAGAAATGCACTGAATTTGTACACAGCGTGCATGTGGTCGTTTCCGAGTTCCCAATGTCTCCCATATAGGGTTCTGGCGACCCCGACCCGCAGACGGCGCAGTTCATACATTGTGATTCGTGACAAAAATACCGTGGAACCCACTGCCCTCCAGCGAGGCGCGCATCAGAGCACAGGCGCCGGAAAATACTCGAAATTTTTGTGGCAGGGTATGGCGGTCATGAGAAAAAAGCGTTGTAACGTCGGGTGGTAAATCACATCCACATTGACGCGTTGACGATGCCGAAATTAATTTGTGTCTGGGCAGTTGGATTGCCTAGTACGCAAGCGCTCCCGCGATCGGAAAATGGCCTGTGTGCTAGATAATGCCCGGCCAAAAAATCGAACTGAATCGAACGGTTTACATCGAAGATAGTCATTAGATGGCGGTGACACCGTAAAGGCACTTACTCCAGGCACCTGCGGCGTCATTGGCTGTTCCATGAGATACTGTAAGAGCCTGTGGAAGGCCTGTATGTGACTGGACTAAGCAGGTATTGTAGCCGTGAGACTGTCGAACCGAGTTGAAAATAACACTCAGAGCTGATATCAGGACCACAAGGCAAGGAACCCCATCGTTGTTAGTGTCGAAAAGAAGCCAGGAGTCATACAGAGATACGCCGCCGAGATTGCGCAGCCCCACTTATGGATATTAGTCCTGTTAATCCCAAGCACTTGTCCACTGGAATTCTTGGACTACGCTCAAATTCCAATGGCATGCCTAGGAATCGAGAGAGATAATCAATACTGTTATAGGAACACATAGTCTTACATTCGGTGCACTTGAGTAAGAAGGTTAAGGTACCACATGGGGGAGGAGAGTAAGATATCGACCCGTGAGAGGAATCGAGGCTTTCCCCACCGCTCATACTTCGACGAACACAGGAGAGGACTCATCTGGCTTGCCATTGAGCGATAAAGAGGGAGGCTCATGCCGCAGTAACAATTCGCATGCCTTAGAAACCATTATAGGCGTTAATACTAACAAGGGAGCAAAAGCGTCCCTATACACGCCGTATTCTTATCACCCGGTTGACATGAGAGACGTCATCCTGAAAACAAGTGAAAGAAGATAGCAAGGAGGACATAAAGCGATGGCTGTACAAGCCGAACCTCTGCCAGATGCCAAGGATCAGTGTTTGATGGAGAGACAGAGCGGCATCAGCGCACCAGGGAATACCGCATGTACATGAGAAGCTTTAAACTTGCGGTCTTTATAATCAAGTAGTTCGGTTGAGCCTTCACGGGAACATAAAAACCCCTTTGCGATTTTTGGCCGAGGGGTGACAGTTCACGGATTGGGAAGAAGTCGAGCGTCGGGGATATATGGCCTTGTGCAAAGAATAATTGAGCGTTAAAGACCCCTTTTTACAGGCAGCGTTTCAGCGCTGAGGGGTTCGACAAAAGGTACCGTATCACCAAGAAAGTAGCTCCGAATTGAAGAGACACGCGTGGAGTAATGTAAAGACAGATGGTCTGTGAGAGAGACTTCATGACGAATGCGCCTTCGGATATGCGGATTGCCTTACCGCGGCGGTGCAGTGATCATGGGCACAAGGTCATAGCGAGATCTGGAAAACTGTAAAAATAGGACACTCTGGGGACGATCGTATATAGACTGCTCTTTTTGAGTCTCGGTTGCGCAGCACGTCAACGAAGGATGGAGCATTTGACACATCCTCCGCCACTGAGGAAAATCCCAGTCGCTGAAGATCAGGGCACGGCATCTAAATATACGGCTTTGACCGAATCAACCTTACAATGAAAGCGAGCGACATTCGTCACAAGTCGTAAAATTGAATACGGAGCCGTGGACAAAATTAACACCTTAAACGGCAGTGCCTATGTGAGCTATTGAAAAACAAAACCAGCGGGGATATCAGTTCGAGCTGGTCGTTTGTGGCGGAGAAACGAGTGCTCACGGGAGGCATGAACATGGAAATTCTGTGTAGCAGAGGCCGGGGTCCACCAGGGCAATCTGACGACTACTGGAAGGTTTCATGAAGTTGTGTACCAGAGTATTGGGATACAGAGACACGGAAAACTCGACCACGGTAACTTGATACCGAGAAACAGCAAAGCCACGGTGGACCTAGCATAGTAAGCAGACTTTGGTGGTTCCTTGTGTAAAAGTTTTCAAACCATAGGGTGACGAGCAGAATGGCCGACCCACGGAGGGGGCAATATTTCGAGCCAGTCAAACGGAACCCAGAGAACAGGTAAGGAACTCCACTCCCATCAGTCCGAAAGAGCGGGAACGTAAGAAACATGGCACGTAGGTTATACTGCACATACATGAGATTATCTGGGGCTGTATTCCTTCGAGACGGAGCCTGTTCCTGGGTGCTGTATTGCTTAAAGCAGCGCAGCTGATGTCGACACCCGAGACGGCACAAATAGACGTGGAAAGGCGATTCCAGAGACTAAATAGAGGAACCGGCAGAGGTTTTGTAGGTAAAAGGACGTTCTGTAGACCTTTCGCGTCAAAAAGCGGTGTGCCTTGGTGGACCAAGTTTGGGTGGGGACTGATGGTAATAGTACCGTAAGCTATAATGACAAAGAAGCAAAGTAGTCATCAGTACTGCCGTGATTACTGCCAAGGAGGAATCCGTGGAAGACCAGGTCAGAATTTCGTAGCCTGGTCTGTACCAGTATAGCACACCTGACGGCGGTCTGACGGTCGGCCCTGGTCGTTCATTTTGTTACTAGTTTTGGAATTTGAAGGACCGCGACCAGCTGACCATTCGATCAGAAGAAAAATGGGTCATGCGTGACAGCGTGACAGGGATAACTTTGAGGAAACCCCACACCCCCCGCCAGCATACGGTGAACGTATTATCGGGCACTGCGAGGAAACTGTAATCGTTTATTTTACTGGAGGATAGCCGGTAGATTGCTGACATCCGTTCTCACAGCTGTATAGAGCCGTGGTGCTATCAGAGGCCTCAATCTGTGCTTGGATCTTCCTTTGGGTACCGTGTACGAGATTCTCTATACGTGGAAGATACGACGGATCCTGAGGGACACGCTTCTCTTTTTCAGTTACCTCCATTACGGGTTGCTGGTTCTCAGTCTATTCCAGCGCCACGCGCACCAAACTGGCCTCCCATCAACCTTGACAAGGTCCAATAGTCATCTCCACACGTGAGTCTATCCAATTCTCTTTTAAATTCTCAACAGATTACTTTTCAATGGACCTCCTTTTTCCTCACAATGCCGGTACAGACTTACTCGTACTCGTCGTACTACCATTCACCTCACCAGTATTCGTTGCCCTATTCTGACCATGTTCCTTTATCACCACAGGATTATTCAATGTCCTCGCCTGAGCAGTCACTCTCCATGCAGCCACCCTCTTCCCCATCGATACCAATTGATCCTGCTCTAGCTTTGTACCCTCCGTACTACACAAACTACTCTCAGCCGCCGCAACATCTTCCCCCCCACCTTTCTCTGCCTTCAAACTACTCTTCGCCTTCGTCCCAGGGATCTGACACTATTGGAACCCCCCCAACTGAACATATGTTTCCCACATCATCCAACTCCAACGGCAAGAGGCCAGCTCCGTCTGGCAACGATTCTAGGAAAAAGGCGCGCAAAGATGATGATTCCGATGTTCGTAGCCCAACTGCAGAGAAGGAAGAGAAGGCAAAACCCACGAGGGGATCTCGGTATGTATCTTCTGGTCCTTCAAACCCTCTCTGACTCTGGTTTAGTGCCTGCACCGTATGTCGCCGATTGAAAATGAAGTGTGTCGGTGCGGAGCAAGGACCTCCTTGCAAGCGTTGCCAGACCGGCAACCACGAATGTATCTTCGAAGAATCCAACCGGGGTAAAAGATCATCCAAGTCCGTCTTACTCATCCATCCCCTTGCAAACGACTCACTATCTCCGCAGAAAACACGAACTGCTGACGAGGTCAATCAGGAAAATGGAACGGACGTTAGACACTGTTCTGAAATCGATCGGTAATCCGTCCATTGCCTCGGGGATGCTATCGCGCTCTCCGTCGCCTAGTCCTGCAACGGCAACCACGCAGGCATTAATCGCAGCATCCCCTCCCCATTCGCCTGCATCATACCATCGCCACATGCCGGGGTCACCGAAACTTCACTCTTTACCTGATAACGCCTTGAATCCTCTTGGTCTCTTGGCGGAGGCTAGTCTCGCCAATCGTCGCTCTCAAGGGCATCCTAGTGGTATGACTGCGAGGAGTTCTGAGGCGAACGGAACGCCGATGCTTGGTGTTGCAAGCGATAATTATTTCAAACCCGGTATGAATAATACCAGCGCTTTAAACCAGACACTTACAGTTCCATAGGTCCGATGACAATTCTGCCACTTCGTCGTCTCTATATTGAACGCCAAGTGCAACCCGAAATGCTTAGTTTTGTCTCTACAAATGAAGTCGTCAAACTGTTTGCAATGTTCGTTTTTTTTATTGCATTTTGGAGGCGCCGTTTCTCATCCTATTTTCTTGTTGCCTGTAGTTACTTTGACCATATGAATGTGAGTGTGGTTTATAGCAGCTCTTAGAGTCTCATTCAATTTTACATTTAGATGCACACAAATCTCTTGGATAAGAATTTTCATACCCCGTCGCTCGTGTGTTCTCGGTCGCCGTTCCTACTGACCACCAGTAAGTGTCTGAATTGTCCAAACCGCAACACCTACTGAGGCGCGCCTAGTCTGTGCTATATCAAGCAAGTTCTATACCGAGAAGCCCGACCTGCACCCACGGCTCAATGAGCTTGCCAAGAAGCTGGCATTCAGCGTTCCAGCCCATGGATACAAGTCACTAGAGATCGTTCAAGCATATTTACTTCTCACCCTCTGGGGCTGTGGTGCCGTCGAACGTTTTGAACAAGATAAGACCTGGCTTCTTTTGGGGATGGCCATCAGGTTCGTCTCTCATGATCATGTCGTATTTTTGGCATATTGACCTCCCACTAGAATGGCAACAGACCTGAACTTACATCGGAAAACCACGATTTCCACTCAAGATGGCCAGGATGCCGGAGCGCGCGAAATCGAGGTTCATAACCGAGAAAGAACGTGGATATTCTGCTTTTGTCTCGACAGAAGCTTCAGTGCGCAAATGGGTAAACCTTATTCAATCAAAGAAGAGTGAGTGTCAACGATAAGGGGTCGACTCTTGTTCCTGACAGTTTCCGTCCTGTGCTAGTTTTATCATTCGAAATGTCGATAAATGGTGTAGTCTCCCCTGTGCCGTGCCATCCGATGCGGCATTGGCCGCATACGCTGTCCGTCCTCGTTTTTCGCCACTTTGAAAATTTCTCACGTTAATTGCGTACAGGAATTGCAAGTGATACTATCTCGCAGTCTTGATTTCCTGTATTCCAACACTGAGTCTGGTAACGGACTGCATACAACCTTGGACTATTTGTTGATCGTCCGGACTTTCGAAGACCAAATATTCACTTCCAGGCGGAAATGGATTGCCAGTTCTGAAGCGACCGATAGTAAGATTCATCGCCTCAAGGAATAACGACTGTACTGATCGTCTCCTCCGACAGACAAGGTTCCCATTGAATATGAATACAAAGCCAGAATCTCGGAGTTTTACTTCAACTACACTCTGCTGGTTCTGAATTCATTTGGCTTGCAAAACGCCATTGAATCCGCACCTCTCAATGTAGGGCACTTCTTCGCAAGAGTCCATACGTCCGCAATCAATTGCGCTACAATTGTCCGCGATCATTTGGGTCCAAACGGTTTCATGAAATATTCCCCCGACTCTCATAGTGTTCAAACCTCCTACGCAGTACTCAGCTTGCTCAAGGTTTGCCTTTCCTTTCCGTCTTTTTCAATTACTAGACTAATATCAATATTCATAGTTGGTTCGCCCAGAATTCTCAGCATACCTGGAGGACGAACAAAAGACTCTCACACTATGTCATGACGTCGCGGATATGCTAGAGAAGGTCTCCGTCAGCCCACACCACACCACTGCCCTATATGGTGGGTTTTTGAAGGCACTCATCACGGCAAAAATGGAAGCCTCGAATGGTGACGGGCATCATTCAGCGTCTACCATTACCGCGAAACAACAGCAGACGCAGAACAACGGTCCTCCGCCGAGTTACTCTGACCCTTCTTCCTTGCTCGGCGAATTCCGCTTTGACGGTGAGATGGGACCTGCTATGGACATATCCACCTTCCCCCCCACGATGGCGCCTAATCCATCTGAGGACATCCATAATGCGAATGGCATGACCATGGATAGCATATTGAGCAGCAACTTTTGGGACAGCGTGTTGGTACCAGGTAAGTTTTCTCTTTGGCCTGTTGGTCTAACCAGTCTGACGCCTTGAGTAGGGTACAACCGCATGGATGGCCTCAGTGGCGGCTTCGTCTTTGGCGCCAACGGGAGCGGACTAATCACCCCCCGAGTTGGTCTGTCGCCCTACCATTCTGGCGCCAACACACCTTTGATGAACGGGCACAGTGATTTGACGCAGATGTCGATCAATGCTGCGTTTGACCAGCAGTCTGACGGTATAACTGTCAAGCTGGACTCGTAGTCCTTCTCATTTTCATATATCCAGTCGTATTATTATGCTGTTTTGCATGTCGTTGTTTGTATTCTTGTGTACATTAGCTCAAGTCATCCATCAAGCATGTACTGTATCTTATCTTGTATTAGTTCGCTTCACATCTTGCCTCAATCACGACAGATTTTGATGCCAATGACTGATCCAGAACTTGAATTTGCGATCCTAGACCTCTTGTTGGCAACAACAGTCCCTGAAGTCCCTGGGCAGGCGGTCACCAGCTCATAATCGAAACGATGTTATACAGTATCCAAAAGACATCAATGAAACAACCACAACAATAATAATCAAACCATCTTGTACATAGGTCTGGTCCTTGTTCCGCCAACCTTCTCCAATTTTGACTTCCCCGCCTTGCGCTTCAACGCCTTGGCTGTCTGGTTCCTCAAATGCATTACATCAAATACCCAGTCAGTCTTCCGACGGAAAACCTCTCCCTGTTCGTGTAGCCTTTGTTCTTCGTCATCAGATAGTAGCTCCACGGATGTACGAGCGCCCTCCTTCCACAGAAGGATCTGTAATATAGCTTCCGGGAGTAATACATTTTGACAGTACTATCGGATATCAATAACAAGTTGAGAATTGGCGGTACATGGAAGGTTCACCTCAATTTTCTCCAGCTGGGAGAGCGCCTCGTATCTATCACATCCAACTTGACGAGGAGGACTGTTATATGTTTCGTTGACCGTATTTGCTGGTGTAGACTCGCCGTTACATTCTGCCACCGTATCTCCATTCTATACGAGGGTTAGGATTCTAAGCCGCGGCAGTAAGAAGACGTACAAATGTCTCCTCGGTCGTATGAAGTATAAGCTGACTCGTGTTCTGATACGCAGTGAGAAACTGTCGGAAATCATTCAAGAAGAACAAACCTGATCAATCAAATCTGTCGGCGGTGCTTCAATGTCTGTATACTGGGAATTACCATGACGCGGCGTTTGTCTGCCTTCCAGGTCCTCTTCGGGTTCCTACGACAAAGGAATGAGTAGATTGCGTGTCAAGTGCTATTATGACCGACCTCCATATCGACATCCCCAATCGAAGGTGCCAAGGAAGCTGGTGGAGGCTCTTCCGATGGCGATGGCAAGAATGGTTCAGCAGCGGATCCCGGTGACTTGGCCTAGGCACATAGGTAAAATATCTGATACTGAGCACGCATCACTTACTCTGACTGTGGGTGCTTGGGAAGCCCTTTGTGAAGATGTTGATGGTGCTTCACCGTCTTGTACAGTAACTGACAAAGACGATGAGGGTTTGAGCGGTCCTTCTTCTGCTGGTGAGGCTGGCAATTTGGAATCCTTCATTGATTAAGGTCATGTTTGAAGGGCCCAAGCAGGATAGTAAGAGCACTTACCGCTTCATGATCTACCACAGATGTCTCTTTGTCATCAACATTGTGAGATGCTGCATTGGCGATACCATCGACGGTGGTACCTGCATCTCGAGGACCTTCACCGACGACGTCTGCGTTATTTTGCGGGGTCTCTGTGTCATCAGGTGCTGTTACCTCAACTCCATCGGCGGTTATCCTCTTCGCCATCATCTCGCCACGTAGAGCCCAAGAGAGGAGAAAATGTGTCAATCTCTCAACATCATCCGGGGTAACTGTGCCTCTCTGCCCTGCATTTTGGTTTAGAATCTTTCTAGCCTTCCCTCCCGCCATGAACATGTCATGCGCCTGCATTGCTGGAGGATATGCTTCATTCAGGACGGCTTGCAGGATGGGCTTGGTATAGCAGAATTGTTCACGTATCGAGAGGTAGATGAAGTCTGTGGAAGAAGGCGGTGGGAAAGAAGGAACAGGACTAGGTCCTCTATCGTGTGGCTGCCCCACCCCCGTTGTGGAGTTTTCGTCATTGCCATCAGAATTGTTTACCGCAGTGCTTTTGAATTCCCCGAGCTAGGAAGAATAAGCTGCCGAAACATCTTCATAAATGACACGCATACCTTACATGTGCCAAATTCTTCATCACCTAGACAATGGAACCATGTTCTCGGAACTGTCCGCGTCGCTCCGTCGAGATATAAAACTTTGTACTTGCCCGCTTTTTGATTTCTCGAAACGGGCGGGACGTACTCCAAGACCTTGCCTGGCCAATACGACAAATTCAAGTCCGCCTTTTCTCTCGCAAGTACTAGTTCACCTGGAATATCAAGTCCCGGATCAGCAGATGGGACGTCCCATAGATCCAGATCTTCCGCCTCGTCGGTATCGGAAATTGAGGTCCTTGCTTGCTTTTTCCATCTGCTGGGAGAGCCAGATGCTGAAGCGTGTGTACTACGGACGCTAAGAGCAAATGCGATATCGGGTAGGTTGTCATCTTGATCTTCCTCCTCCTCTTTCTCCTGCAACATTGTATGTAGGGCAGCCTGCCATCGTGACCTCATGTCGCCTCTCTCAGTTTTCTGTTTCTTTCTGGGCGAACCATCTAGATCACCGAAAGCTGAAGGAGGTGAGAAGACGGGTTCATTAAATCGGTTGCGCCCCAAGGAGTCAGTCAAGGATAGAACGTTCTCGGAGCAAGGATGTTCCACCGTAATGCGAGTAAGACGTGGATTCAGGTCGCCGAAGGGTATCAGTATCAGTCGATGTCCTGCTAAGTGATGCTTCTATACGCGACATCATCGTCTGTACATTGGAAAGTAGTGATTCGACGTACCTTTGCAGGCCACCAGACGTATTCTTTCTCGTCCTCTTCTTGAAAGACAATTCCTGCACCACTGACAAGAACCCATACATAATTCCCAAGACCATCGAGAGACCACGGCCTGTCAAACGAGGTGGAAAGCTTGCTCACAGACGACAAAGATCTTGTTAAAGCCGTCGCCTCGGAATGTTTCGCGTTGCGAAACGACGTGGACTGCTTCACAGGCGTGGCAGGAACAGAAGTTAGAGGAGACTCATCACCATCCGACAAGGTAGAAAACGAGAATGAACGCTTTCTCTTTGACGGCGACGCTATAGATGAGTGGTGCCGGTAAGTTGTTGAAGATTCCGGAGCGAACTCTCCCAGACTCTGTGGACCGGCCGATATCGATGGCATAGACACAACAGACTTTCCTCTTCGACTTCCGCCGCCCCTGCCCCCTCCCCTTCCTCGCCCTCTTCGTTGTCGCGACGGTCGTTCAATCTCGTCATCAGAGTCTACGGGAGACTCGTCCAGCTGTCTCGAGAAGCTGGAACTAGCTTTCTTTGCAGCATTTCGAGCTGGGATTATCTTGGTCTTTAAAGGACTGCCATCGGTAATCATCTTGACTTTGGTCGGTATGTGTACAACCCGCCACCATTCGACCTCCAGGTATTCAGAGGCCGCGGTGGTGAGGACAATGCAGAATACAGTAGATCCCACAGACTGCTTCGCTGGTCGCAATTGTTCTGAATAATAGCAGAAGAATGAGAAGAGAGTGTGGAAAGGGACGGAAAGCGCTAGCAGTGGCACGTCGGGTCACAAAAATGTGATTTGTGACCCAGAAGCAAGTCCACTATTGAAAACGCCGAACGGAAGCAAAACTAAGCCAAGCTGAAGGCACGGGTACTCTGTATGCATCAGGACACATCTAGCCTTCTAACCTCACGCATGATAGTATCACATCAGAAATGTTGATGATTTCTTGTCAGGGATACTTAGTAGTAGTACAGATAAAAGTACACAAGTCTAGATACACTTTTATGACAGCAAAATAACCGCGGGGTATACGTTCAGTCGGAGTCCATTCAATGATAGTGACGAATCTAGTGCGAAACGATGAAATTTTCCATGAAGAGAAAAATAGCCGGCATACCTTGATGCCTGCCAGAAGCTCCACATCATACTCCTCTCCCTTGATGAACGTACCGGTGCCGTAGCTTTTAATACGGGCCGTCTCCCATCTAGAATATGTCAGCCGACGTTGCTGCGCACCAAAATGAAAACACCCTACCCGTCAGTGGTTGGAATTTGGTCATGGAAAATAACATGGCCCTCCTCGTGGACCTTCTTCGACGGGAACAGGTCGAGAGGGATGTCATTAAGGAAGTGGGCGAAATGGAAGACACCAAGCCTGCGTTTCTGCTGTTGATCCTCGGGAGGACTGACGACTATGCCACGGATAAGTATACGGCGGGGTGAGGCAATTACGGATAAAAACCTCGATGCATTGTTCCCTTCAGGATACCGCCGCTCATGAATGATAGCTGATCGCCAATGTTGATGACAAGTGCATTATCCCGGTGTTTGACGTATCGCCATACATTGTCAGGCATGAGGACTTGGAGTGCGGTGATAGGTTGGGAAACGAGTGTGGAAATGCTGTTGAAGTCCGTATGCCCATTCAGCATCACCCCGTTCGTCTTTGCGGCCTCATCCTTGGTCAGAGGGTCGTAAATCATGTACCGGAGAAGCTGCATTCCCAGTACTATAAGCCCGTGCGTCTCTTTTGAGACAGTGAAACAACATACATCGTGACCAGTGTTCCCGTCACTATCCTTGTGGAGCTTCCACAAGTAACCTTCTTCTAGACCGAGAACACCATCGATGAGATTAAGGACACGTCGCAACACCTTTTCCCGGGTTTCCTGCAAGATGAACGCATGAGACAAAGGGTATTCACGAGAAGAGAGGCCAATGTACATACATCTAGATAAGCTTTGATTTCTGGAACGTAAGGCTGTAAAGGCTTCGGGTGTCGGCTAATAGGGTCTATCCTAAGAAAAATAAACTCAGAAATCATGTATAGACAAGCAACGACCCAGACTTACTGGCCCAGATAAAAGTTGTAATGCTCTATTCTGTCTCGTATACCATCTTTAATCTCCCAGTAGTTTTGTAGCTGTGACAATCGTTAATGACGATGAAATCTTCCACCAACGAATAAAAGTTACCTTGTAGCCAATGAACGAGCCCTCTTCCTTGATCGGAGCCCTATGTTGCTCCTTCTCCTCTCGCGACACATCGTCAAAGGTAAGCTGGCCAATGGAGAACTGACGATTCAACTAAGACATCCCCAATTGATAGAGCAGCTAGTAAGTAAACGGTCATGAATATACAGAAACAACAGTACTCACAGTTTCCGGTGAAATACCATGGCCTACGACATAGAAGAAACCATCGCGACTCAGAGCTTTCTCGACAGTCTGGATAAGTTCGTTCTTGTTCGTGTCGTACAGCGAGAGATCCACTGTAGGTATGTCGGCCCATTCTACCTCCACCTCAGTCACTTTTGGTGCCTCCCATCTCGGAAGCGGGGGTGGAGAGGCAAGAGTCGTATCAGTTACAGTGAGAGTGGCGGACATTGGAGCAAGGTGAATAGGAGTTTTCTATGGTGGTTCACTCAGCATCTCAATGTATTATACTGACCAGTTTGAAATGCCAACTGGCGACTTACTATGCACGTTTCACGCAACATTCTCTGCAAAGCACGCAATCCCAAGCTTCGCGAACCTCAGTTCACGGCAAAACTATGTAATGGCGTGAAGATGACTTCACACGCACAGCAAAGCACGAGATTGCTGTTTGTGGTAGCTACGAGATTTCCTACATTGGCTGGGACTTTGAGTCAGAAGATTCGTAAAGGAAGCTTTTCTTACCAGCAGTACATACTACATCCCCTGGATCATGGAGCCCTGCCATCAAAATTCATTTCACTGGTAGCACGCACCCATGCAGTGAAATCTATCACCTGGTCTTTACGACCTCGAGAGGTAGCACGTCATCAGAGTCCGATCTCAGGTAATTCTCCGCCGAACAGCCGCCGGACTTGGCTTGGTCTTAATGAAACCTTCGAGGACATGTACGTATGTGGGCACCGACAATCCTAGAGGCCAGCCGGAGAGATCCTAGGCCTGAGACTCCCTTCCGCCCTGTCACAGTGGCGGATGATGGTGGTCGCTTGCAGTGCTCTGTTCATTAAACACACGTGCATGTTCTTTTGCCCGAATCGGACTCGAAGAGCTACGAGGAGGTTACGCCGCGGTCGAGCCCTTCGTCCCCTGGTCTACAAGATGGCTTAAACATTTGCCACACCCTAATTTAAAGTACGCCGTGGCAATTCTAATGTCAAAAAGACGTGGATCGTGATATTCGGAGGTAGGCATATTAAGTAAAAGTTAATAGGACAACAGGTACAGTCGTAACTGAAGATTCATACACTTTTTGATGTTGATGGTGAGTGGGATTTTACAAGAGAAGATGCCGAGGGGTTGAGAACAGTAGTCATGCCGAAAAGAAACGTGTAGGAAGTGGGTAGTAAGAAACGAAAGATGATAAAGAGAGTTGAACGGGCATTATAAAACTTTATAGAATAGATAACCTCGAGGAAGATAATGAGATGTCATCTGGTACTCGATCGATGGGATCGAGTTCCTGTGGAATGGCGGCGGTGGAGGCGGCGACTTGTATGAGTAGAGCCTTTGCCAGAGCTCGCGGATGAGAACGACAAGCGTGGCGCCAGACTAAACAGCCGCTGTAGGAATGGTTTCTTCTGCATCGGACTGGGATACATGGGGGACACGGGGGATTTAGAAGATGAAGGTGATTTCGTGGACGTGGGAGATCTAGAAGACGGGGGAGATCGCGAGGAACCATAAACGGTAGTATCTCCCGGACGCTATAGACGGATGGGTCATGATCACATCATGTGGAGGATACGGATGACTCACAATAACATGCACTTTCTGCTTCCCCGTTGGGATCACATAATATGTGCTCCCGGACTCGTCACTCGCCGCAAACGACGGCGCGCGCCTCAGAGGCGCGGACCCCGTTCGATGGTGACTTGGTTCTCGGCTGATTTGAACGGCGTATTCGTCATATGGATACGGAGTTGCATTAGAGGGAGGGTAGTGAGGAGCCTGATGTTTGACCGGAGCCGAATGGCTATATACCATTCCATTGGGACCGACGTTCGGCATGTAGTTGTAGATGACAGGTGGCTGATAATTGGCGTGAAAGGGACCAGAGGGGGCATAGACAATAGCGGGGGGAGTGCGCTTGTGGGGGTGGGAAACTGAACCATGCCTTGAAGGGACTGGCTGAGGCTGCGAAAATTTGACTTGTGGACCCTGCAAAGATGCCATCGATGGAGGATAGAAAGGCACCTGAGGATTAGGAATTGGTGGAGGAGGAGCGTCGATATGTGTTTGTGAGAACGTATTCCTAGGAAGAGAACGCGATCGTGATTGATGCGAGATGGGATGTGTTGGTACTTGCTCAGCGGTATACTGGGAAGGCAGGATTTGGATCTCTTCCGGGGATTGAGACGGCAGCCGTTCTACCTGACCATGTCGACTTCGCCCCGAAAGCGACCTAGTACCATGTGAATCGTCGCGCTTTCCCCCATGCCGTGAGCTAGACTTTCGTCCTTTCGCGGCATCACGTTGGGTGTTGGGAATGGGTTCATCCGGGCGACCATCTGTAAAGCGTAGCTTCAATCTGGGGGGTACTGAGATGGAGCTCCAGGCGTCGGAAAAAGGTGATCCCGGTGTCCTCTCGCTCTCGTCTAACTCGGTCGGTGGCGCATTGGGGGAGTAAAATTCAGCGCCTTCAGTTCCCGCGACCCACCCCGCTATCCGGCTCTGCGTATCTTTGTACTCTTGAACGATCACTGGGTCTGCGGTATAGTGGGACATGCTAGATATGCCGGGAACGTCGCATGCAGCGACAAAGACCGTAGAGAGACAAGATCGATGAACAAGCTGTTCACGGCAGAGGCCCTTTTATAAGCGAGATGGAAGAAGCGTCGGCCGGCCTTGGCGGAAATGAAGACGGTAAGCTGCTGTGCGGTCTTCACGACGGAAGAAAGAGAAGTTTTGTCCCTGCCTAACAGTTTATATCGACTAACCGGAGATCCACGGTTGGCGGTTGATTGAGTCGCAAAAAGAGATTGGACAGCGATCAAGCCTTTTCCTGGGTTATCACCGGGCTATCAACAGATCAGAACGTGTTCCCCTCGAGGCAGACCCCAGAACAAGCCAGATTCGCCGCCACGGGCCCGAATATTCGCGCCGTTCAGCACAGAAACTGAGAAGCATACTGTCCTGGCCACGGGGATGCAAGTATCTATGATGGTGGTCAAGTACAGAAAGGTGCAGCACCGCTCCGGTGCCAGCATCGCGGGCGGCAAGCTCCAAGATACATCACCGTTCGGCGGATGTCGGCAGGCAATTCGGACCTTTCGGACGAACTCAAAAGTATGCGTCACTCGCCACTCAGGGACCCGGACAGCCTAAGTCTAGTATACTAGGTGACAGAAGGCCTCAGAAGACATCGACTGAACTCAGATATCACACTGAGAAGATCGCTTATTCCTTTGTCCTTTCCGCGACCGTTTGCCAACCTTTAACTAAAAATAGACTCGTTGACGGCATCGGATATTTTTAATGCGTCGCAGGTTATTACGCTCAAAGTTCAAACGTTCAATGTCCAACACCTATTGGAAGACATCGGCTCAGTGTTGCCATGAAGTATGCGAGTAAATCTGTCCACTATGCAGGAAAAGAACGAGGACCATGTCAGTCAAGAGAGTAATTGAAGCTGAAGCGCTATCCGAGTCGCAACACGCGGCCGCAATGCCGATCCAAAAAGGTGTTTCAAATGCTTGTAAAAAAAAGGTTTGCAACGTGCTAACGATTCCAAAAAGCGCGTAACACATGGAAACCAATAGATTAATGAGCGACGTGAATAAGGAGGGATAAGAATTTACGGTGAAACAAAACATCATTTCAACTACAACACCGACACAAGACCCAAAAGCACTCCAATTGCTCCCAGAGCAGTCTTCGATGAAGCGGAAATGGCGCTACTTGAGTTTGAGTTGGTCGACGAGGCGGCGGAGCCCGTAGCAGTTCCGCTGGAGCTGCCAGACCCGGCCTTGGCTGTCGAGGAAGACCCAGTGGCGACGGTGCCGGCCGCTGTTTCCGTTGCTCCACCTTCAACCCCAAACGCAGACACAGTCTCTGTTTCCAAGAGCGTAACACCGGCAGCTTCACCTGAGCATACGGCGACACCGGAAGCGATTGTACATGCGTAGCCGACTGTGAAAGCTGCGGACGCGTCGGGGTCTACGTAGGTTAGAGAAGCGTAATCTGAGCCTTCGACGAGTGTGGCTTTGGGAGTATGAGCAATAATGCAAGAGGGGAAAAGCAGAGGAACGAGTACCTGTGCCAACGAATTGGCTATCAGTAGCATCAGCCGCTGGCTGGATGATAAAGGTAGTGTGGCCATCAGCCACACCAGCAACTTCGACACTCAAAGCTTGAGCATCGAAGCCGGGAACATAAAGAGAGGTTTGTCCGAGTGCTCCTGATGATCAATGATAAAGATGTCAAGTCCCCAAAATTTGATTGGCTCACCTTGGAGGCCCGCGACAGCGACAAAAAAGAGTGATAAACGTTGCATTTTTTAACAGCAAAAGACGGGGAGGGCGAAAAGAGAGGAGATGCCCCTTTGGCAACCGACACAAGGCTTATATACACCGCATCCAGGAACAAGCGCCGAGATACCCAGACCCCTTTCTTTCATATTCAAAATATCCTCAGGTGTCCTCGTGAATATATACCAGAAAAACCAGCGTCAGGAAAGCAGAGTGCGTATAATCCCAGCAATATATCGGGCCTTGATATTTGAACGGCGCAGAAAGAAGTGGAGTGACTGCGCTACCCCGCGCGCGGATGATGTACGTATGCAGAATCTAGGTTTCAAAGAACAACATAGACCCTGCAGAATGATAAGATCAGATTAACTTCTGGACGATGTACAGAAGTAGAGGACTTAGCGATTCAAAGCGCCGAGATCCTCAGTTCAGAGCTATTCCCAGCCACACTTTGTGGACGATCGAAAGTTGACGATTTGATATCGATCATCATCAGTAATAACGTTTGATCAAACCACATTGGTTTCACGATTTAGAGTTCGCGACGCGACGCTGGATTTCGTTCGAGTAATGAAGGATGCGCTAGAGGGAAAAGACTACATACAAGCAATACCACAGCAAGGTGCAACTCGTTCTACAGCAGATGCTGTCGTACAGTGACAGCTGGCAGCCTGAAGGACTCTCCCGATAGAAAACCGAAAGGCCATTGAAAAGTTTTTGACACATGCTTCAATGTGATTTGATGTACATGTGCTCAACCCAGCAACAAAGGCGGTGTCCGGAAAGTCGAGGTTGAGATGGTTGGATGACGAAAAAGGACACCTCGGATGAAATGGCGGGTATCGGAGATTGTCGGGAACTTAATCTGATACGAGACCACCTGGTAAGAGCATCTTATCAGATAAAGACTAGTTATTCTAACTCGACTCCTCTATTCTATCGTGCAGAACCTACAGCTCTCTTCCCAGCTTTCATGATTTAATGTCCGGCTCGGATGATGAGATCCTTCGTCCTGGAGTGGCCGCAGTTCACCAGGAAGGCGTCAAGGAAATAATCCTCCAGCTTCGTTACCAGAGGCACTTGAACCTATTGATTGGGTATGTCCATTTATTACTCCTTAGATGATGTTGGATTAAGGGTATCAGACTGTTGATTCATGCGATTTTTTTCCTCGTCGTGTTTCTACGTGGCATCATCATCCGGACACGACTTGGACAATGCGTATCCTCTTCACAACTAATATCACGACTAAGACCTTCCCGATATCCACGGCATCACATACAAGCTTATAATGTCTTCAAGAAATTCGGAATCACCATACCAACTTTTTCCCAACTCGTCGCTATTTCTTCCTTCACCCTCCTCTTGACTTTCCTCTCAGTCTTTGGTTATGGCTTCAGACACCCAAGTAACCCCAAGTATGTCCCACCTACTGCGTGGTATATTCGCTACATCGCAACAAGGCTTGGGGTTATGTCTTTTGTCCTCATGCCTTTACTCTTGTTGACTGCGGGTCGGATGAACTTCTTAGTTTGGATGACCCGGTGGTCCTACGATTCTTGGAATATATTTCATCGGTGGATAGGAAGACTTGCGCTGGTATACGCAGTCGTCCATACGGTGCTTTACCTCGTATATGCGCGTCTAGTTGGTGTGTCATATAATATTCTTATATTTTGAAAGCCTGGAAATGGTGACTTACTTGACATAGGACGATTATGGGTGAATTTCTCGAAACTATATTGGAATTGCGGCTTTGTCGCTCTCGCGTTGTTTCTCATCCTGTCATCATTCCCTTCTGCGAGATTCATCCGCCGTATTTCCTACGAAGTTTTCCTGGCGGGCCATGTATTATCCACAGTCGTATGTCTGGTCGTTCTGTTCTACCACACACTCTGGCGGTTCGCCAATGAATGGCTGTACATCACCATCCTCTATTGGGCCATCGACCGACTCTGCCGTGCATTCAAGGTCACCAGCCTTCTCCCTCACTGCGGAACTCTAACAGATTATGAAACGATCATGAGACTTGATGTCTACATTCCAAAGGATGTCAGAATTCGCCCAGGACAATTCGCGCACCTCCGTTTCCCAGAAGTGAGGTCCATGGAAAGTCATCCCTTTTCCATCGCCGCAAGTGATCATCATGTCAGTGTCGAGGGCAATTATAAACAGGGAAACAGGACTCATGATACGGAATGGAGCCCCCTTATTCCGTCGGAGGAACGGAATGAGGAATGTTCGACGCACAAAGCCGTTTCGTTCATCATTCGTCCGTATGATGGAATGACTCGGTCTCTGTACGAGCTCTTCGCGGCGAAGCAGAGCGTCGATAGATCAATTCCAATAAAGGTTTATGTGGAAGGACCATACGGACACGAGCACGACCTTATAGAATATACTTCTGTTTTGTTGCTGGCAGGCGGTGTTGGGATCAGCTTCATACTCCCTTACCTCTTAAATTGGTCGACCATTCTATCATCGCAAGACCGCAAGCCAAAATTAGGAGCGGTGTGGATCGTCAGGTCTCTGATGGAAGTAGATAGTGTTTTGGACCTTTTGGATGGTCTTGATGACAGGGTCAGGGAATCAGTCGAGATATGGTATACCGGTCAGGAGGGAGATTTGAGCGTCCATGCGGAAGCTTCCGCAGCTCCGTCTCTCTGGGTACCGTGGATACCTAGAATACGCTTTGGGCGACCGCGCATGGAGGAGCTTATCTCTCAAGCTCTAAACGTTGATGAGACTGATGTGGTGTCGCCATCTTTGGGTCTTTTAGGTAAATTGAGTTTGGCTTCCTGCAGGGTCTCGCGCGTGCTTACTGTGTGACGTTCAGCGTGTGGTCCAGGAGGCATGTTGGATCATTGTCGATGTGTGGTAGAGCGGATGAAGTCGTTCACCACAGTGCGTATTCATTACATTGAAGAGGCATCAACCGTCTAGACTGTGCTTGGACCGAGGGCAAGAATAGCTAAAATGGATGACTTTAGACAGACATCCCTAACTAAATAATAGATGTTCATTGTCCTATTTCGGGACCAACGCTTTCCCAAAAGCTAAAAAAAACATATGAGAAAGATCAAGGAACGGAGTACTGCACTCACGAGCATCGATCAAGTAGATCCTCCGGCGTGGTAAAAGGCAATACTGCGGGATCGCCGGCTTCCGTTTTATTGAATCGCATTTCTACCTGATGACCTTCCTGGAATGAATAACGAGCCCAGTCCGGTGTGATAGTCGGCTCGAAAGTCTGATTCGGATCCAAAGATACCACAAAAGCTAAGAAAGACTCAGTAAATGCCTTAACGAAGTCGGAATTGTTGAAGGCGGGAATGCCGTTTGCATTCCTACTGGAAGCGAGTGAGAACGAAATTACACATGCTGCGACAACGGACGTACGAGGGAAAGTAATAAGAAACGTCGCTCCCATGGTCGGCTGGTGGGATTGCGAATTGACCCTGGGTATCGTATACTAAATATCACTGCGGTCAGAGAATCGTTGGACTTGCCTTGAATGCCTTTCCTTCGAAAGCGCGAAGTAAGAAGTAAGTAGGACAAACGAATATGGCTGTCACAACCAGATTCAGGTAACAGCCTTAATTACAAAGGTAGCACACATACACTCTCCCATAATGGCGGTGACCTGCTCGATTGGAGTCCCAAGGCTAGAATACTTTGTAACGGCGATGTTGCGATTTTGAGCGCTCAGGTTCGGAAATAGCTGAGTTAAATATTCAGGAACTTGAACGGTGCCTGCAGTGCTTGAGTTGACGAATATTGCCCCCTCATTTGCGTTTGTAATGGACATGAGAATCTCCTTGAAAGAAGATCAGACATCAACTAAACCAAAAAGAAATGGTTTTTAACTTACGCCATTAACTTTTCCGTCATCCAAAGCTAGCGTCGGGCTTTGCTTTATGAAATCGCCATCAACAACTGGCACAAATACGAAGGTACCGAAAAACCCGCTACTACAAAGGTCGGTATTGATCTGTTCGAGAACATTGACACCGGTATTTCTCAAGCATTCCAACGAATTGGTCGCCGAGGTACAACTTGATTGATTGAAAGATCAGTGTAATAGCCTGAATTGGGAACACTTACTTCGCCCTCGACACTACGGTGTTATACAGAAACTAGAGCGAACGCATCAACACCTCGCATGATTCTAATTGAGAGAGACGCCGAACCTCCGGAACCGTATCGTTATACGCATACTGCGAAGGCAGAAAACTGGAGCTCGTTATTGCGGCTCTGAACAATGGCGGGGAAGTGTTCCCATTGTTGGCAATAACTTGCTGAATAACAGAGCCAGCACCTAGAACAATTCAGTCGGTACATGATAGTTTATGGAACACACAGAACTCCCACCAGCAGATACGCCCCAGATAGTGACTTGGTCTGGATCCCCACCAAACTTGGCGATCTTCGAGCAATCTTCAGTAAGTACGACGGCTAAGCGAATGCAGGAAAAAGACTGTTTACGTGTTCCTGGACCCATTGAAGCGCAAATTGCTGATCCACTGTCTCTAAATGTCAACGCAAACCCAGCGACGCAGATAAAGAACCTACGAAGGCCGGCATTCAATGTGCCATTTGCTTTCATCGATTCTCCCGCCAGGAATCCAAATAAGCCTAAACGATACTGGATAACCACGGCAATGGCTTTATCGCCAGATTCACGGACTAGGTCGTTCCCTGGAAAGTCATTGGCGCTGCCGGAAACGTAACTACAGTCACAGTCAGATATACTCCTCAACGACGAATAAACGGCCGAACCCTCCTCCGTGTATCCATACCACAACCGGCAGGTTTTTGTAAGAGCTGCCAGAATCGACTTGACCAGGAATATACACACTGAGAAATATGAACAACTGGGACAGCAGCAGTCGGAACACGTTCGTGACCTACTTCAAGAAAAGACAGTCTTCAGAGTTTATCACGGCAAGAGAGTCTCTTTTGCTTGCAGGAAACGGATTGCTCGAAGCTCTGCCCGTTCCAGCTTGAAGACATCCGGAGGGTTCTGCAGTCGCGTTCTGTATGCCAGCCACGAAATCCGGCGTTTGGGGCGCTTGCCACCTTAAAGAGCCTAAATAAGGGCACTTTAGCAACAATGCTTCATAGGAAGAGCCCTCAAATCACGCACCGGTAGGGGATGCCGCATATCGTATCCCAAGGAATTGGGTGTTATTGGATCCAGCGGGGTCGAATGTTCCTCGATATTTGGCATATCCAAGGTCAATCACCGGAGTCGATTGTGCACCACAGGGTTGGAGCACTGAGACGAGAATGAGGAGAAGAGCCGGGAACAGCATCGTGGTGATAGTTGGGATGAAGACGAGACGTTTTGTCCGACGTCCCTGACTATATGCGCAGAGCAGGCCCCGGAACCATTGTCTATGGCATCTGCCAACTGACAGAGAGCTTAGAAGCATCGTCATAAGTCTATATCCATCTGCCTTTGTGGGTCTGAAGGTGTTCGGGGCTGTTCACCTCGGTGGTGGTGGTGGTGGTTTTACCGGCGCAAGGTCCCAATAAGGAACGGTGTTTGACAGATATACGTTACCAGAAAAACTGTATGTGACCACAGCGGCTGATCCACATCAAACAACAGTGACAGTAATAGTAATTGGCGTGATGTGAGCACTGGTCCAAGCTAATAACGCTTGCCAAGGCAGTGAGACTTAAAGTTTCAAGACAAGCGGAAGACCTGGCGTATTGATGGACAGCAAATGTAGCTAGACTGGCGGTAAGAATATATATAACGACTCGGGATGAGGTGAGCGAAGGGAGCAGCCAAGATAATTTGCACGTTCGGGTTTGGGGGCGACTCGTTTCCTGCTTGCGAGGAGGTGACTTCCAGCCGAAGGGGGAGATATTGATAGAAGGAAAGGGTAACTGAAATGTCACCGACCAATGCACAGGGTACCCAATTGTCCAAGAAATTGATGATTACCGAGATGGTACCAGTGATAGTTGAAGACACATGGGCAAACGAATGAGCCCAAACAACTTGAACTGTGGGAACAGGTGGGGGTGAAATCTGAGCCCTGCAGGATGAGAAGTGCGAAACGTCAACGGAGAGTCCACGGGGTCATCAAAACTACTGGGATGAGAAGATGTTGTCCTTTCAAGATCCCGACAGTATTCCGAGTCGTCTCGGTCAGTGATGCAGGCTCCAACGTTGCAACTGCCTATTTCGGAAGAGAGTCTGGAAGCCTCAATAATATCGGCAAGTTCCCGTCTGCCGACCAGTTCCGAGTCGTACTTCAACTTCGAGAGCATTGAATTGAATGGATAGGCGAAGTTGAAAACGGCGGTACGATGTCTTTCTGCGCAGAAAATCAGAGGTACGTGAGGACCGCCACGCAAGCACAGTTAAACGGCATGTCAGTCTGGTCGGTAAGCTCCTAAATCAGGTTATGGGATAGTGAATTGACGCTCAATACTGAATATTACTGCGGTCAGTGATTCATTGAACTTACCAAACCATGCCGCAGATAAGCTTGAATCTAAGTGATGATTCAGGACACAGCCTTATACAAAACAATACCTTCATTTATTGGCACTGAGCAGTATACCACTGTCGACTTATACCTAAAACAGGATCCAACATGATGGGACAAGAGTAAATTCAACACAACATCTAGTATTCACCTACAATGTAAAAATCACCAGCAGTCTGATTGAATCGTAGCATCGGTGCGCATGCGCGGCCGTATACGTAGAAGGGTCCCCTATTTCCGACACTGCTGGGGGAGGTTAACTCTGTAGTTGATATTCGTCATCCAAATTGTCCCAGTTCGTACTGGTTCATTGGAATCACAGATACACTAAACTAATTAACGATTTCTGAGGATAGTCATTGTCCTATTTCAGGTCCAACGCTTTCCCAAAAGCTGGAGACGTATGGGAGAAAGGCCAAGAAACTGAACGTAGGCACTCACGAGCATCGATCAAGTAGATCTTCTGGCGTCGTGAAGGACAAGACCGCGGGATCGCCGCTTTCTGTTTTGTTGAAACGTATTTCTACTTGACGGCCTTCCTGGAATGAATAACGGTTCCAGGTAGGTGTAATAGTCGGTTCGAAGGTGTCATTTGGATCAAGAAATACGACAAAGGCCAAGAATGACTCAGTGAACGCTTTATCGAAGGCGGTATTGTTAAAGGGAGGAACGCCATTTGCATTCATGCTGTAAACAAATGTGAATACAACTTAACATTTGCGATGACTGACGTACGAGGGAAAATAGTAAGGAACGTCGTCCCCGTGGCCAGCAGGAGGAATTGCGAATTGACCCTGAATATTCGACACTGAATATTACTGCGGTGAAAGCGTCATGGAACTTGCCTTGAATGCTCTTCCTCTGAATCCGCGAAGTAAGAAATAAGTAGCGCAAATGAATATGGCTGTCGCGGTGAGGTTCAGTAAATAGCTTTTAATTACAACAGTAGCACACATACACTCCCCCATTATGGCGGTGACCTGCTCGATTGGAGTTCCAAGGCCGGAATACTTCGCCACGGCCACATCGCGATTTTGAGCGCTCAAGTTCGGAAATAGCTGCGTCAAATACTCAGGAACTTGAACGGTGCCTGCAGTACTCGCATCGACAAATAACGCCCCTTCATTTGTGTTTGTAACGGACATGAGAACCTCCTTGAGAGGTGATCAGACATCGACCGAATATAAAGACCCTCGACTTACGCCATTGACCTTTCCTTCACGCAGAGCTACTGTCGGCCTTTGTTTTATGAAATTACCATCAACGACTAGCACAAATACAAAGGTGCCAAAAAATCCGTTGCCACAAAGGTCGATATTGATCTGTTCAAGAACATTGACGTCAGCGTTTCTTAGGCATGTCAGCGAATTGGCCGCAGAAGTACAACTTGCCTGTGAGTTCAGAGAACAGTGTTACAGCTTTCAATTGGAGCACTTACTTCGTCCTTGCCACCACGGTGTTGAACAGAAACTAGACTGCATGTGTCAACACCTCGCATAATTATAACTGAGAGAGATGTTGAACCTCGGGAACCACATCATTAAACGCGTACTGCGAAGGCAGAAAGCTGGAGCTTGTTATTGCAGCTCTGAATAAGGGCGGGAAAGTGTTCCCATCATTTGCAATAACTTGTTGGATAACAGAGCCGGCACCTAGAGCACAATTAAGTCAGAACATAACAGTCTATAGAATACATAGGATGGGATTATCACCAGCCGATTGGCCCCAGATAGTAACTCGGCCTAGATCTCCGCCGAACTTGACGATCTTAGAGGAGTTGGTCAGTACGAGTGCAACACAAATTAAAACGAACACAGGAGAAATGGCAGCTGACGTGTTCCTGCACCCATTGAAACGCAAATTGCTGATCCACTGGTTCATAGATATTAATATGAAGGTAACCGCAGAGGCGAAGAACATACAAAGCCCGGCATTCAATGCGCCATGTGCTTTTACTGACGCTCCGGCGAGAAATCCAAACAACCCTAGTCGGTATTGGATAACCACAACGATGACTTTATCGCCAGAGTCACGGATTAGGTCGTTCCCGTTGTACAAGTCGGGGCCCGGAATGAACCCGTTTGCACCGCCGACGTCGTAACTGTCGTCCACAAGTACTCAAATACTCTTCAATGTCACTGAAGAATGAAGCACCCTACCCTCCTCCGTGAATCCATATAACGACGGGTAGATTTTTGCGAGAGCCGAGCTGCCCGGGAATGTACACACTGAAGACTCCCGATAAACAGCAGCTACAACAAACGCCAGAATAGGTCCGTGACCTACTTCAAGAAGAGACAATCTTCGGAATCTGCAACACTGAGGGCGTCCCTTTTGCTGGAAGGAAAAGGATTAGTGGGGCCTTGGCCTGTTCCGCCTTGAAGACACCTGGGGGGTTCTGCAGTGGCATTCTGTATGCCAGCCACGAACCCCGGCGTTCTGGGTGCTTGCCACCTTAGAGAACCTGAGAAAAGGTACCTTGGGAACCGCGCGACATAGGAGGAGCCCTCAACTCACGTACCAGTAGGGGGTGCAGCGAATCGTATTCCGAGGAATTGAGTGTTGTTAGATCCAGCGAGGTCGAACGTTCCACGATATCTTGCATATCCAAGGTCAATCACTGGGGTCAACCCTGCCACACAGGGCTCGAGTGCCAAGGCCAGAGTGATCAGAAGAGCCGGAAATAGCATCGCGGTCGCAGTCGGGGGGGAAGACAAGATCTTCATGCTTTATCTTTGACTATATATGCAGAGTAAATCCCAGCACAATCGGTCATGCAAGCTACCTGCTGACTAGCTCGTTGGCAATCTATGTCCCTCTGTCATTGACGGTCCGAGGCAGAAGCTCGGGACTTTTCATCATAGTCTTTCGTAGACATATGTGGTAGGGAGAATCCTACGAGACCCTGTTACGCACCACAGATGAGCACTTTTCCACGACAGCAGCAGTACCCGCGAAACAGTAAATGATAATCGGCATGAGTACCCATAACTGTACCGCAAGCTGAATTGACAGAGCAGGGAGTGGTGAAGGCAGTTTCCGGATCGCATCGGTCATCCGGCCCGCTCCGATGTAAAACGACTCCTCGACGCGTGACGCGTCGAAAGCTCCAAAAAGATCCGAAAGTCGACGGTAAACGACCCCTCAGAGTGTGGGACTTCCTATTGCTGAATGATCTTCCGCTTGGGACTCGGGAGTACTTGTTTTTCTGTGTCGCCATTGCTCCATCGGTCAAAAGTTTCAAAATTCTGTGGAAAGTTTATTCCATGAATCTCGAGAATTATGGGAATTGTGCTCCTTGTATAGAGCGAGTTAGAATACCGAGGTAACACGTTGGTAAAGATACTGTGGAAGACACAAATTCTGGCGCACATCATTAGTACAAGCCAATCTCCAGAGTCCGCGGCAAGGGATCTCTTTGGGGCTGCAGGAAAGGAAAACTTGAGCCTTGAAGACATTTTGGAATCAGCAAGAAATTTTATTCTCTACTTATCTCAAGGTACCTGACGAAGACTGATATCAACACGGGACGGAACATAAGCCTACAACAACGTGCCTATTGGGGTACCGCGAAGGTCATGCCAAGAATATGGATATTATTGGACACGCTGGGGTTCCATGTACCTCGATGTCAATTATGGGATTACGTTGGTGAGAGAATGTGTCTGCACCGGTGGTCTTGATATTCGGGTCGGCCAAGCTGTCATAGTGCGCACAAAAGAAGGGCGGTGTAGCCTGGTCAGGAGGGTGCATGCGGAAGCTACGCCGCTCCGTCTTTGTCGATACCGTGGATATCTGGAATACGCTTTGGGCGACTACACATGGACGAGTTTATCTCTCAAGCTCTAAACGTTGGCGAGATCGAAGTGACATCTCTATCTCTGAACTTTTTAGGTGATTTGAGATTGGCCTCTTACAGGATCTCGTATGTGCCTGCCGCAACATTTCAGCGTGCGGTACATTAGGTACATTGGACCACTGTTTGTCCGTAGTAGCAGGTGATGTTGTCCACGACAGCATGTATTGTTAAGATAGAAGAGACTCCAGCTGCCTACTAGAATGCGCTCTCACCGAGGGCAGGAAAGGTCCGGGTGTTTAGGCAACAAATCAGAGACGCCTAACTAAATAACGACCTCCGACGGAGACATTCATTGTCCTATTTCAGGCCCAACACTTTCCCAGAACCTAAAAAAATGAGAGAGAAATTAAGGAACAGAGCATGTGCACTCATGAGCATCGATCAAGCAGATCTTCCGGTGTGGTGAAGGGAGATACCGCAGGATCGCCGCTTTCTGTTCTGTTGAATCGCATTTCCACCTGATGACTTTGCTGGAATATGAAAGGCTTCCACTCTGGTGTGATTGTTGGCTCGAATGTCTGATTTGGATCCAGAGACATGGCAAACGCTAGGAAGGACTCAGCGAACGCTTTATCGAAGGCGGTATTGTTGAAGGGAGGAACGCCATTTGCATTCGTACTGTAAACAAATGTGAATACAACTTAACATCTTGCGATGACTGACGTACGAGGGAAAATAAAAAGTAAGGTCCATCCCATGTGTGGCGGGTGGGATTGCGAATTGACCCTGGTTGAATTTAATATCCATGTCTTCAGTGCGTGGTTGAACTTTCAACTTGCCTTGAATGCCCTCTTTCCTTGGAAACCGCGAAGCAAGAAGTAAGTAGGGCAAACGAATATGGCTGCAGAAACGGGACTAAGCAAACAACGCTGATTATGGGCACCGCACATACATTCTCCCATTATGAGGGTGACCTGATCGATTAGTGATCCAAGACCAGAATACTTTGCGACAGCGACATCGCGATTCTGAGCGCTCAGGCTCGGGAATAGCTGCATCAAAAATTCAGGGACTTGAACGGTGCTTGCTGTACTCGAGTTGACAAATATTGCACCCTCGTTTGCGTTTGTAACGGACATGAGAGTCTCCTTGATAAGATGATCAGAATCAACAACCTAATAAAAAAGAAAAAAGTAGTAGTCAGCTTACACCGTTGACTTTTCCTTCAAGCAGAGCTAGCGTCGGCCTTTGCTTTATGAAATCACCATCAACAACTGGCACAAATACAAAGCTGCCAAAAAACCCGCTGCCACAAAGGTTAACGTTGATTTGTTCGAGAATATTTACATCAGCGTTTCTCAAGCATGCCAGCGTATTGGCCGCTGAGGTGCAGCTTGGCTGAGATTTAGATATCGGTGTGATAGCCGAACTCTGGGAGCACTTACTTCGTCCCTGACACTACGGAGTTAAACAGAAACTAGAGAATACATGTCAGCACAGCATACAATTCTAACTGACAAAGACATTGAACCTCCGGGACCACATCGTTGAACGCATACTGTGAAGGCAGGAAGCTAGAGCTTGTTATTGCCGCTCTGAACAGAGGCGGAAACGTCTCCCCATCGTTGGCGATAACTTGCTGTAGAACAGAGCCAGCACCTACATACAATCAGACTGGGACGTGACAGGACAAAGATTTCTCACCAGCTGATTCGCCCCAGATGGTGACTCGACCGGGATCACCACCGAACTTGGCGATCTTCGAACGATCGGTAAGTATACTACGACCGCGAAACAAACGCAGGAAAAGGACGGCTCACGTATTTCTGGACCCACTGAAGCGCAAATTGCTGATCAACTGTCGCATAAATCAGGATCCAACACGAAGGCAACCATAAGAAACAGGACCCACGAAGGCCAGCATTCAATCTTCCGTTTGCTTTCACCGCCTCTCCAGCTAGGAATCCAAACAGGCCTAGACGGTATTGGATAACCACGACAATGACCCCATTGCCGGATTCACGGACTAGGTCATTACCATTGTAAGCGTAAGGGTTCGGGCCATCGAATCCATTGGCGCTGCCAGAAACGTAACTATGCCACAGTTAGATAGGCTCCTCGGCGACGAATAAAGCATCATACCCTCCTCCATGTATCCATACCACGACAGGTAAGGGGTTTCCAGAGCTGCGAGAGTCGAGCTGCCCAGGAATATACACACTGAGGAATGCTAATGAACTACAATAGATGCCAGAACACGTCCGTGACCCACTTCAAGAAGAGACAATCTTCAGAGTGTGGCACATCAAGGGTGTCTCTTTTGTCGGCAGGAAAAGAATTACTGGGAGCTACGCCCATTCCAGCTTGAAGACATTTGGGGGGTTCTACAGTAGCATTCTGTATGCCAGCCACGAACCCCGGCGTTCGGGGCGCGTGCCATCTCAAAGAACCTAAAGAAAGGTATCTTGGAAACGATCCTAGAGACCACTGAAATCACGCACCAGTAGGGGGTGCCGCGAATCTTATCCCGAGGAATTGAGTGTTGTTGGATCCAGCTGGGTCCAGTGATCCTTGATATCTTGCATATCCAAGGTCAATCACCGGGGTCCCTGCCCTAGAGGGCTCGAATACCAAGGTTAGAATGACGAGAATAGCTGAAAATAGCATTGCGGTCAGAGTCGGGGGCGAAAACAAGGTCTTCGTGCTACGTTGTTGACCATATGATATCTGCTAAGCGAATCCGAGAGCGATTGGTCATGACTTCTACTGGCTGGCAACGGCGTCGTCGCAATATATAATGATTAATCCTGTCATTGTCAGCCCGAGGTAGAACTTCGGGATTTTTCATTATAGCCTTTGGTAGACATCTGTCTCCGGAAGAATCCTAATATGGATAACGAAAACCCACAGGAACGAGCGTCGGCGTCCGTTGTACGATAAAGGGATGCCGCCATATCACTGTCACGCTGTTGTAGTAATACAGCCGTAGCAGAAACGGAAAAGAACAAGCCAGCAGTGATAAACTTGACGACGCCCGTCGAGACGCGGCACAACAAGAGATACACCCTTATACCACCCGAATCTCGTGTTGACAGTGATAAGATCCATGAAGAATTGAATGTTTGGCCCTTCGTGCTTGGCGAATGAATCTGGCTATGTCTCGTGTATAGTCATGTATGCTCGCTAACGCTCGTACCGAGATCCTGAGACCACCGCATTTGAGCGCTTATCCGCAACCGGCAGCAGTGATGATAATTAGCCCGAGCGCTGATAAGAGCACTGGAAGCTAAATTTGTAGCGCAAGTGTCAAACCAGTCCTAGACGGAGGAGATATGGCGAAAAAGGTGAAGGTAAGGATCAAAGGGAAGCCTGGAGAGGACTCGAGGGCCGCTCTGGCAGGGGCCGCGCCAGGAACGCGCCATACGGGGCACGAGACGCGTAGACCCTAGATCACGACGCGCGGCCTGGCGGATGTGGCGCATATACCTAGATGCTAGACCTGAAACGCGTTTCACAATCGATGCATACTCATTGAATCGAGGGTCCGTGTTTCAGGTCTACCTCGATGCCGACGTGTATACGTTGAAGGACCTATTAATAAAGTAGCCAGTCAGTATATAATATGAAGACCTGAAGCTGAAGCTTGATGATGAGTACAGAAGAACCTTCCGAATCTAGCAGCTTTTAAGACGTAAGCACGACCATACCCGCAGGTGTTACCAGTATCAGGTCCATCACAAGATTTCGAGGATTTCGTGATATGCATTTATATCTATCTCTTCGAACAACCACGTTAGTCTCCGTCACGAAACCTGGACTTGAAGTCAGCATACGCCATAGCCCTCTCCCGAACTTAAGTTATCGTACGACTTTCTGTCCCACGATAATTCACACCTGAATTCTCGTGACATAACAGGGAGAGCTGAAGGAAGTATCCAAGTCGTGTCTGTCAATCCGGCCCTCGATGAAAACATGACAATGGCTTCCAAAATTTCCGAAGTATGGCCGCAAACAACTCCTCAAGTGTGCATGTAGGACTTCCTATTGCTGAAGGAACTTCCACTGGGACTCGGGAGTAATATCATCTCTGATACCATTACTTAGTCGGTCTATTTTCTCAGATCCTGTGGAAAGCTGACTCAGCTGGTATATGACAGTGTCCTCGTACATCCGTCCTAACACCCTCCTCCATGAATCCCGAGATACACCGCAATTTTCTTCCTGTGTAGTTCGCGTCGGGTTATCCGCGTCAGAGATACCGTCAAAGATGCAGATTCTGGCGTAAATTGGTAAATGATAATCTTCAGAATCTGGGACAAGTGGATCTCGTTTACGCAGCAAGAAAGCTGGGGCCCTGAAAGCATTTTGGAGGTCGCTTTCTGGGTAGCAACATCATGAACTTGTACTCTCTATGTTAGAGTACCTGCCGAAATTATCAATATGAAACGGGACGTGAACCTACAATGGCATGCCTACTAGTATACCATGACACTTGTGACAATTTGAGTGATATTGAACACGACGCACCTACTACTATGAGATTTTGCCTATCCGATGTCAATTATAGGATCATGTTTATGAGAGAAAGTGTCACTACTTCAGTCGTCTGATATTCAGGTCAGCAATGCTGACATAGTGCGCACAGATGAAACTGGTCATATTTGAAGATCCACGCGGAAGTCGACGCAGCACCGTCTCTGTAGATACCCCAGAAGACGCTTTAGCAAACTCGCATGAAGGCATTTGTCTCCCAATCTCAGGGGATTAACGGCATGCAGATGTTATATCCATCTCTGGGTCTTTTAGGTAAATTGGGATTGGCTTCATACGTGTTTGTGCTTTGACGTTCGGCGCACGATGCAGGAGGCGTGTTGGATCATTATCGATTCGTGATAGAGCGGATGAGGTTGTCCGCTACAGCGCGTATTCAATATGTCGAAGAGGCGTCAACCGCCTAGAAGATGCTTTCATGGAGGGGTAGGAAAAGTCAATGCGTCAAACCATCGACATGCCTAACTAAATAACGACGTTTGACGGAGACATTCATTGTCCTATTTCAGGCCCAACACTTTCCCAGAACCTAAAGAAGGTAAAAGAGAGATCAAGGAACGGAGCATTGGCACTTACGAGCATCGATCAAGCAGATCTGCCGGTGTGGTAAAGGGCGATACAGCAGGGTCGCCGCTTTCTGTTCTGTTAAATCGCATTTCCACCTGATGACCTTGCTGGAACGAGAAGGGCATCCAGTCCGGTGTAATAGTCGGTTCGAAGGTGTGGTTTGGATCAAGAGATACGACAAATGCCAGGAAAGAATCAGCGAATGCTTCATCGAAGTCGGCGTTATTGAAGGCGGGAACGGCACTTGCGTTCGCACTAGAAACGAATAAGAATTCAACAAAACATGTTATGACACTGGACGTACGTGAAATAAAACGCAACGTCCATCCCATGTGTGGCGGGCGGGATTGCGAATTGACCCTGATTGAATTTAATATCCATGTCTTCAGTGCGTGGTTGAACTTTCAACTTGCCTTGAATGTCCTTTTCCCTTGGAAAGCGCGAAGCAAGAAGTAAGTAGGGCAAACGAATATGGCTGCAGAAACGGGACTAAGCAAACAACGCTGATTATAAAGGCACCACACATACACTCTCCCATTATGAGGGTGACCTGATCGATTGGTGCTCCAAGACCGGAATACTTTGCGACAGCGACACCGCGATTCTGAGCGCTCAGGCTCGGGAATAGCTGCATCAAATATTCTGGAACTTGAACGGTGCTTGCTGTACTTGCGTTGACGAATAATGATCCTTCATCCGCGTTTGTAATGGACAAGAGAGCCTCCTTGGAAAGATGGTCGGGCGTCAACCAAAGAAGGAAAAGAATAGCAGTCGACTTACGCCGTTGACTTTCCCTTCAAGCAAAGCTAGCGCCGGCCTTTGCTTTATGAAATCACCATCAACAACTGGCACAAATACGAAAGTGCCAAAAAACCCGGTGCCACAAAGGTTAACGTTGATCTGTTCGAGAAGATTTACATCAGCGTTTCTCAAGCATGCCAGCGTATTGGCCGCTGAGGTACAGCTTGGTTGACATTTAGATATCGGTGCGATGGCCGAAATCTGGGAGCACTTACTTCGTCCCTGACACTACGGAGTTGAACAGAAACTAGGGAATACATGTCAGTACCGCATACAATTCTAACTGACAAAGACATCGAACCTCTGGGACCACATCGTTGAACGCATACTGTGAAGGCAGGAAGCTAGAGCTTGTTATTGCCGCTCTGAACAGAGGCGGAAAAGTCTCCCCATTGTTGGCGATAACTTGCTGAAGAACAGAGCCAGCACCTACATACAATCAGATTGGGATGTGACAGGACATAGATTTCTCACCAGCTGATTCGCCCCAGATAGTGACTCGGCCGGGATCACCGCCGAACTTGGCGATCTTGGAACGATCGGTAAGTGTACTACGACCGCGAAACAAACACAACAAAGGAGGCTCACATGTTCCTGGACCCATTGAAGTGCAAATTGCTGATCGACTGCCTCATAAATCAGGATCCAGCACGAATATAACGATAAAGGAACAAGACCCACGAAGGCCGGCATTCAATCTTCCGTTTGCTTTCACTGCCTCTCCAGCTAGGAATCCAAACAAGCCTAGACGGTATTGAATAATCACGGCAACTACCCCGTTGCCGGATTCGCGGATTAGGTCGTTACCATCAAAAGAGCTCGCGCTGCCAGCGACGTAACTGCAGTCATAGTCAGATAGACTCGGCAGCGGCGAATGAAACGCCGTACCCTCCTCCGTGTATCCATACCACGACAGGTAGGCTTTTGCCAGGGCCGTGAGAGTCCAGTTGCCCCGGAGTATGCACGCTGAAAGATGATGAGGAACCACAATAGGTGCCTAAACACGTCCGAGACCCACTTTAAGAAAAGACAGTCTTCAGGATTTGACACAGCCAAGTTGTCCCTTTTGTTGGCAGGGAAAGAATTACTGGGAGCGGCGCCTGTTCCGGCCTGAAGACACCCGGGGGGTTCTGCAGTAGCGTTCTGTATGCCAGCTACGAAGCCCGGCGTTTGGGGCGCTTGCCACCTCAAAGAACCTGGGGAGAGGTATCTTGCAAACAGTCCTACATTG
Source organism: Armillaria fumosa (assembly GCA_030407015.1). Taxonomy (NCBI): domain Eukaryota; kingdom Fungi; phylum Basidiomycota; class Agaricomycetes; order Agaricales; family Physalacriaceae; genus Armillaria; species Armillaria fumosa. The sequence goes on from JAUDYM010000018.1 coordinate 849,163, forward strand.
GAAAACCACTCAAATCACGCACCACTAGGGGGTGCCGCGTATCGTATCCCGAGGAACTGGGTGTTGTTGGATCCAGCAAGGTTGAATGTTCCACGATATCTTGCGTATCCAAGATCAACAACCGGGGTGGATTGTGCCCCACAGAGTTCGAGCACCGAGGCTAGAATGATGAGAAGAGCTGGAAATAGCATCGTGGTAGCAGTTGGGGCGAGGACGAGGCATTTTGTGCTACGCCTTTGACTATATATGCAGAGAAAATCCCAGAGCGATAAGTCATGCCATCTGCCTGCTGACAAGGGGTGTCGAAGCTTCGCTAGCAATCCGTCCACCACAGCCATGTCGGTCCGAAGGAGGAGTTCGGGGGCTTTTCATCTTAGCTTTTGGCAGATGCCAGATATACTATGTCGCAGGGAAACCACACAGCAACCATCAGCTGCATCCAGTGTGCGGTAGTGATAATCAGTGTGCGCGCTTGAACGCTGAACCAGGTTGAGAGCTGAATTGAATCTGGGAGTAGCAAACGGAGTTTCAAGTTGCGTCACGGGTCGGCCCGCTTTGATTTTGACCAGCGATTCCAAACGCGTGACGCGTCAATGGCTTCTAACGGAACAAGTCCGAGTCCCGAAATTCGGTCTCGAACAAAATTCTTGTCGTATTTATTGTGCCCGGAGCGCTATTCTTGAACGAGCTTTGACTGGAGCCCAGTACTAATTCCTGTGTTGTAATTCCTCCGTATCGGAGAATTTTGGAAAGTTGACACAAATAATATATGCGAGGGATCGAATCTGCCATTCAATTTTAGGATGTTGAGTATTTTGAATAGCGAATAGAGTTATCCATATTACTAACCAGACTCAAGGCACTCAGCTGATAAGCTCCCCCAGAAAATGTCAAATCAGATGAGCTTCTACGAGAGCGGGTAAAGACTCACTTGCAATATCGTAGCTCACAGGTCTGCAGAAGTTTTAGCAGTTATCAGGATAGACTTTCCATTTTCGGTTTCGTTGGAAGTCATTCCCCTTCGACGGTCATGATTGGGCACGTAAGAGTTTCCCAAACAGGTACCGCAGTGATCTCAAAGGTGTCCTTGGATCTATAGACGTTGCAAAGGCGAGGTAATGAAACAGACTCCGAGAATGCTATGCTGAAAGCAACTTTACTGTAGCACGATGAGACTCCGTTCCAATGCATCCTAGTGAGGCGAAAACAATGAGATGATAAATGCGCCAGAAGGATCCTTGAACGTACGAAGAGGAAAGGTGCATACGCAGTGTAGCCGTGCTTACACGATAGGTCTCGTTTGGAATGGAGAGGGATTTGATCGCTCGAAGAGACGAATTGTTGCGTATTCAGGCGAGAGATAAGCCTCGGGATCTGAGATAGAATACTCCAGGTGGCCAATCCCCGTAGAGAAGAAGACGGTAAATGAAAGGTCGTCATAGTAGTGGCCGGGTAGACTCGGTAGTACCATCCAATATATGAAGTACAGCCACTATACATGATATACCGTCGGCTTGCCATACAGAAGTGACAGGATTTTCCCGTCGCTGTTTTCGGTTAAATCAAACTGAATCCACGCCCTGTGATGAATTGTCGATGGACGGGTCATTAAATAATGTCGATATTTAATACAAAGGCAGTTAGTCCCCTGCAAGATCCTAGAGCTGGATGTGTCGCAAGAACATGCAAGTTGAAGGTTGAGGTGGCACTTGGCAATGACATCAGCCATTTACAGACAGCACGTGGCACATTTTCAGTAATTCCGTTCCTGTATCCGCGGTTTGCTTCCCGACTTCAAATTAACAGTGGGCGCCACCGTTGAGGACCTCGCTGTCGAGCCGTCCGTGAAGAACCAATGCCCCCTCCAACGGCTGGTGACCCGTGGCTAGCTGGCCGTCACTTTGGAGCAGTCATTGATGCAGGCTCATCTGGCTCTCGACTCCAGATATATAGCTGGAAGGATCCCAAGGCCATCAGGCTGGACAAGACCAGCGAGTTCTACAACTCGCACACGCTGCCTCGAATTGAGAAAGGAACGAAACAGGGCGAGGAATGGGTTAGCAAGGTCGAGCCAGGTGCATTGTGGTGACCGTCGTTCCGAAACGTACACTAATGCGTCAAATGCAGGCATATCGTCTTTTGCAGATAACCTGGAGGACCTCCCAGGTCACCTGCGCCCGCTGCTGAACCATGCTCGTGAACACATTCCTCCTTCTCTACACGCCGAGACGCCATTGTTTCTACTTGCAACTGCTGGAATGCGGCTATTATTACCGGAGAAACAGGCTGAGATTCTGTCAGAGACATGCCGTTTCTTTGTACACCACTCTCATTTTCGGTTAGACGGCCCGACAGCAGCAGGTCCTTGTGGTTCAAGCGTACGAATCATTACTGGCGAAGAAGAGGGTCTGTTCGGGTGGATCGCGGTTAACTATCTAATGGATGGGTTCACGGGCTCCAGCAACCCTACGACCTATGGGTTTTTGGATATGGGTGGCGCTTCGACTCAGATTGCGTTCGAACCTTCCAAGGCACACCAGGACAACGCCAAAAGCCTCATTGAAGTCCGCCTACGTCTTTTGGATGGCGAGGAAATACTTCATAAGGTGTTCGTGACAACTTGGCTGGGATATGGCACGAACCAGGCCAGAGAGCGATATGTTGGCCAAGCGATCAATGAATTCGAGGCTCAACGGACATCGCCACTCGAGAGAGATGTTGTTCCAGACCCATGTTTGCCGAAGGATCTCGAACTCACAGAAACCCCTGTGCATCTTGGACTTGCGTCCGACCACTCTAAAAAGACTCATCGTTTGGTTGGCACGGGCTCCTTTGAGCAGTGCATGCGCAAGACGGCCACGCTTCTGAACAAGCACGCGCCTTGTCCCGATACACCATGCCTGATGAACGGTGTCTACGTCCCCCCAATCGATTTCTCCGTCTCCCATTTCATCGGAGTATCAGAATACTGGTACTCTTCTGAGCACGTCTTCGGGCTCGGCGGTCCCTATGACTTTGTGCAGTACGAGCGCGCAGCATCCCAATTCTGCTCGAGAGACTGGTCCAATATTGTTGAAGAACACGAAGAGTCTCGCCGGTACAGTCGACCAACAGGTGACGGCGAAGTAGAAGATGGTGGTCGGATCGTTGACGTTGGAAAGTGGGGGGATAAGGTTGAGATTCCGCGGTTGCAGATGCAATGTTTCAAGGCTGCTTGGATTGCTAACGTGCTTCATGATGGGATTGGGATGCCGCGGATAGTTGATCCTGGTGGGAATGGGACGACATATGGTGAAAGGGTTGCGGAGCAAGCCGAAAGTAAAGGACTAGGAAGACCGACTTTCCAGTCTGTTGACACCGTTGGGGACATTGCTATCAGCTGGACACTTGGGAAGATGGTTCTAGAGGCTAGCAAGGAAGTCCCACTCTCAAAAACCGACAAGCCTCTTGTTGACCCCTTAGATGATATACCGGACCCGGAATCCTTCCCCATAAAGCCTATACGACCACCATTCCTCGATCTCATCGAAGACAAGATCTCACCGCATCTACCGACTTCATTAACGCGATCATCTCTTGGGTTCTCACCCGTACTCTTACTGTTCTACCCCATGCTATTCTTGATGCTTTTGTTTGTTATCCGACGAAGAGTTCGTTCGTCTTGTCTACGTTTCAGGAGGAACAAAGCGAAACAACGTGACGCGGAAGCATACAGCATGGGAGAGGAAGGAAAGCCACTTACCGTCGGTTCACGACCACCTTCACCGACGCTCAAAAGCCAGAAATGGTTACGGCCGCTGCGAGGCATATTTCCATTCGTCCACCGACCCCCTAACCCTTCAACCATCTCCTCGCCGCCATCCAACTCGAATCTGCGGGTTACACCACCGCGCATCTCGCCCACTCGCTCGTTTTCGATGCCAAATGGACTGACGTCTGCAGCAAGCATCTCTCGTTCTCCCTCGCCCTCACCAGGCCTTGTTGACGATAATTACTTTTCGAATGGCCTGTATTCGAGGTCGTTGAATACCTCTCAGCTGAACTTGTCTGGGGGTGGTGTCATTCCACGACCTGGGGCCATCTCGAGGATCAATAGCATGCACCATATCATTGACATGCATCTTGACGAGTAGGGGTCGAGTGCGGGGGCCTTCTATCTATGAGCTGTCATTTCTCTTGCATATCTCTTCCCTTACGGACATCGCCCAAACTATCGTTATCCTGACTTACAGATGTCTATCTGTGTTGCGCAGAAAGGGGGGCTCTCCGTGGAGAGAATGAATGCAGACATTGGGGGAATCGAGAATACTTGATTGCTTTTATGTCCGGTATGATAGCGCTTATGTATGAGTATGTATTATGCCTTTGGACGGTGCGTACATACTCGTAACACTGGGACATCTATTTATTCCACAGCATTATTACACTTATCAAACACGATTTTGATTGAAAAATCATTACTGTTACAGGTCAAAACATAGTACGTTGTGGTATATGACGGTCGATCCTAGATACATAAACTACTTGCTACCGGACACCAAGTCTCTTGGCAGCTCTCGTCCCGGGAGGGGGAACGTAGGGCATCCGCTTGGCCTCCTCGACAAGGCGTTGCTTTCTCACACTCGCCTTGGTGTTAGGCATCGGGAACGGCTCCTCACTCGATGTAGACCATTGTCGCCGAGCAGACGCTCGGGCGGGCGTCAGTGCCGCCCTATGAACCTTCGCACTCCCCTGAAGACCAAGGTCCCTCTCTGTCTGTTCATCGTCCGTATCAGTCACTGACCTCCTACGTTTAGGCGGCTGCGGCTCCACGTCCAAGTACGGCCTTGGCTCTGGTTCGGTTTCTGGATGTAAACCTGGCTCTGGTTCGATGTCCGACTCTAGTTGTGGTTCCAGATCCGACTCTAGCTTTGGGTCGAGTTCTGACTGTGGGACTAGTTCTGGATCCCACTCTGACTCTGGTTCCACCAGAGTCCACGCTGTGGGCTCCGGTTCTGACACAGAGATAGGACGCGCATCGGCAGGTATCACATCTGGGATCTCGCTTTCTTCGAAATCGCTGGCTGTGATGACGTCCTCTTCCAAAACAGGGCCAAGATCTACAGAAGACGTATTGGCTTTCTTCTGCTTCTCCAAAGTGCTTTCCCGTCTCGGCCGGACAGATCGCGAGCGCGAGCGCAGATTACGATAAGGGGGGTCGTCGTCTGTAGGCGTAGTAGCTCTTTCGATGACGGGGATAGGTCGAGGTCGGGATTGGAGAGACGGAGTAACTTGCCGTGAACGCATAGAAGATTTGACCTTAAGTCTCTTCGGCGAGGGTGTTTTAGTGTGGAGTGATTCAACTCCTGGCAAGTTATCGTCAACAGAGTCGTAGTCGCTGATCTCGATAGTGTCGATCGGGGCCTGAGAGTAGCGAGAGCGACTGGATGATGGTGTAAGTTTTTCAACGATTCGACTTTTCACCAAAGTTGAAGCCTGTTGAGTACCGACGAGGGTGGCCTGCGTTGCGGTCAGTCGGTTTGGAGAAGTTGGAACAGGATCATCAGCAGGCTCCGGACTGTGCTGACTGAACGAAGGTCCGGGATCTTGGTATATATCTACTTGCATCGGTTCCTCGTCTTCAGAGAACAGTGATCTAAAAGAAGAGTCAATACAGCTGCCAAAAAATCTGAATAGACGTACGGGCTAACTGGTCGGACCTTCTCCTGCTGTTCCTGCTCTTCAGACGAGTGGCCTGTGGCATGTGGCTGCGCATCATTGGCATCCGACTCCTCAGTGACTCGCGTTAGGTTGGCGAGTATTTCTTCTTCCTCCTCCTCCTGTTCGCGGATTAGACCCGGGTCTACGCGAGGACGTCTATTATTCTGACGTCGATCCCTTTCATCTACATTTTTGAGGATGATGCCTTCTTCGCTTACAATCTCGTCCATCCTCTCATTCATAGTAGCTTTGTTCTTCTTGTAATGATCACGCCAGGACGATGGGGTGTGGCGAGTGGTCCATGCGTATTCATTCGGTAGAACCTTAGCCTTCGCGCACATTTGTTTGTAAATCACATTGCCGAGAAGACCTCCAGCAGCGCGATCCGGAACCTTAAATGCTAAATATCTCGCGAGGTTCTCCTTATCCTTCTCCGTGAATTCTATGCGGTGACTGGAAAGAGTCGAAGGTCAGCGGGTCCTTGAGCGAATAAATGAGAGACGAACGGTCTACGGCCGGGGGGTATTCCTGGCATGGCCTTCCTTGGCCTGTGAACATGCAACACAAATTTCCCAGAGCTGATGCAATGTGCAATAAAGCTCGACTTCTTTGTATGCATTTTTCGGAGCTTGATATCTGAGTGCGTCTTATATGCATCAACGAAGGCATTCTCAGGGTGTCCGATATGCCTTGGGTCAAAAAGGAGGACGTCTGCGGCCTCCGTCTCGAAGATGTTGTCATCGACCACCTGCCCACCATTGGCCTAAGGTAGAACTTAGCGACGCAGTGGAAAAAACAAAAAGAAATAGAGATACCTCGATTTTATCAGTCAATGCATCACGCGCTCCCTGCTCTCTGATGGACCGGTGTAGGTAGAATGTATGGGTGACGCCCTTGGGAGCAAATAGTAGCTCCTGTTGTTCGCCAGGCCCGTCTTCTCGCCATTCGTCGTCGTCAGCCATGAAATGATTCGCGAATGATGGACGCGACGTCGACGCGCATAAAGAGATCAACAAAGGTGTGAAATTCGAAGTTCTCTCCGAGTTCGGCACGTGACGCCTCTCCTTTGCGTTGGGGTTAGGGTTACTAAAGTAACTTCTCGACTACCAGTGGACGGTCGCTCAATTCTCCTCCGCGACGCCTGGCCTCGCCACTGCAATACCACACCGTTGTAATTATAGCCAATCTATCGAGTGTTAATAATGGTGCAGGTATCACGAGCAGAAGGTATCGTCAACCTTATCGTAGGTCAGAAATGAATCTAACTGCACCCAGGACCATCTCAGGCTGAGCAATTGCTTCGTGTAACATCTGGAATTGCGGCGGAGCTCATCAAGGCCCACGACTCCAATGAAACTGTATCTCTTAATGTCTTACGAGCCAAGATCAGCAAAAAATTCGGGTATGGAGGCGTACCCCGTCTTGTGGATATCATCAGTGCCATTCCCGACGAATATAAAAAAGCCCTACTGCCCAAGCTGAAAGCAAGGCCTATCCGTACTGCCAGCGGGGTATGTTCCCTTTACGACAAACACCTTTTTCTGACTGGTGGATGTCTCAGTAGATCGCTGTCGTTGCTGTGATGTGCAAACCACATCGATGCCCTCATATTGCCATGACGGGAAATATTTGCGTGTAGGTTCTCTCATGCTCCGTCGTTCAACGCATCTGATCGCTCAAAATAGATATTGCCCCGGAGGTCCTGACTCGGATTTTGACTATAGCACCCAAAGTTACACCGGCTACGAGCCCACGAGTATGCGAGCCATAAGAGCAAGATATGATCCCTATGAACAAACCCGCGGTCGCGTGGAGCAGCTAAAGAGTCTTGGTCACAACGTCGACAAAGTATGGAACTTTTTTCTCGTCGTATATTGTGCTCAATTATTCGAAGGTTGAATTCATCATCATGGGGGGTACCTTTATGAGCATGCCAGAAGACTACCGAGGCAAATTTATCGCACAGCTGCATAATGCTTTGTCAGGATTTACAGGAACAGACGTCGATGAGGCCGTACGGTACGTCTGATAATGCTTCCGTCTGTATTTCATTCACTATAAATGAACACATCCCCCAGGTACTCTGAACAAAGCAAAGCAAAAGCAATCGGTATAACCATTGAGACACGCCCCGATTATTGCCTCCGACCACACCTAAGGTGATCTCCTCTCTCTCAATTAAAATATTATATCTCACCAACCTTATAGTCAAATGCTTCGGTACGGATGTACCCGTCTCGAAATTGGTGTGCAATCGGTTTACGAGGACGTCGCTCGTGATACCAATCGTGGGCACACTGTCCGTGCGGTGTCTGAATCTTTTCATCTCGCCAAAGACGCTGGGTTCAAAGTAGTCGCCCACATGATGCCCGACCTTCCCAACGTCGGCGTTGAGAGGGATTTGGAACAATTCAAAGAATATTTCGAGAATCCGGCATTTCGAAGCGATGGTCTCAAGATATACCCGACCCTGGTTATCCGCGGAACCGGTCTATATGAGTTATGGAGGACAGGCAGGTACAAGAATTATACGCCAAATGTATTAGTAGATGTGGTCGCGAGAATTCTCGCATTGGTTCCACCTTGGACCAGAGTTTATCGAGTACAAAGGTATGAACCTTATAGATGCGTTCAAAATGACACGCTTATTCTCCTGCACTTGGCAGAGACATCCCGCTTCCCTTGGTAACCAGCGGGTGTGACAACTCAGGCAACCTCAGAGAACTAGCACTCAACCGCATGAAAGACTTTGGCGCAGAGTGCCGTGACGTGCGGTTCCGTGAAGTCGGTGTAAGTTTAACCATTCCCACCATTTCGCAAGACTTCAAACCTAATGCCTTCCAGATCCATGAAATACACCATAAAGTCAGACCTGAATCTGTTGAGCTTCTGCGGCGAGATTACACTGCGAACGGCGGGTGGGAAACTTTCCTTTCATATGAAGACCCGGAAAGGGACATACTCGTCGGGCTCCTCCGACTGCGAAAATGCTCCGACGAAGGCACTTTTAGACCGGAGCTAGTACGTAGGGGGGATGACGAAGGAGGCTGTAGTATTGTGCGAGAGTTGCACGTGTATGGCACGGCAGTCCCAGTGCATGGGAGGGATCCGACAAAATTCCAACACCAGGTCCAGAGTTATTGGCTTCATCGTGTGAAATAGGCTTCTGATGATCCATTTACAGGGTTTTGGAACTCTGTTAATGGAGGAGGCCGAGCATATTGCGCGCGAAGAGCATGGGAGCATTAAATTAGCAGTTATTTCTGGTATGTGGCATTCTCTTGTTTCCATATCCATGGCACCAAATCATTCTTCCCAAGGCGTCGGAACACGAGACTATTATCGAAAGCTTGGCTATGAGCTTGACGGGCCATACATGAGTAAGCTTCTGCTATGATGAAGAGGAGTGTACCTGTACCTGTATATTTAAAGCACGGTGTACGCATACTGTAATCCCTCTTTAATCCCTCGTTATCTTTCCTAAGCACATGGGCATGCTATGGCTCGCTCATGATCAAAGTGTGGAAGTTAGGGAACACCAGTTCCTCCTCGACGGTCTTCCTAATCACGTCTTGGATAAATCTTTCCACACGCGTCACATTTTTGAGTACGTGCTTATCCGCCTGTCCTATCTCGCTCTCAATATAGATGGACGGGAGGAGGCGCTGACCTATAGGAAGAGGTTTAGACTGTCTGTTTCCACTGTCGGCGGAGTCGTCGTCGAGTTCTGGTGGAGTGCTGCTAACTGGGTCGCGTTTTGGCCGATCTCCAGCTGGACCATAAGGATCCAGCTCATCCAGAATGCAGAGATGCACGCGCCGACGCTCTCCTTCGTACGCGACAGCAATCTCGCCTGTGAAGATGAGACCAGTAACGGAGAGCTTGATAGGAAGTGACATGAACATGGGAGAGGGGTAATTAATAAGCAAAGAAGTCGTCAATGTTATGCGCAAGTCCGAATTCCAATTTATGTTAAAATGGAGCTGGAGGTTCGGATGTTGGGTAGAAGGGACTGACGGTTCCGGTTCGACTGACAGGTTACTTTGCAGGAACGGTATGCTCATTGATTGTTCTCGCGAGTCGTATGAGTCGTATCCATTCATGTTGGTATGATCCAGGCCCACGGACACGGGCGCAGCTGCTTTGGTTGGACTGCGATACCCTGGCATATTGGGCCATGTCGTGACTCCTGGCCGGAAATCAACCATGCTCTGGTATCCTGGGCTCCACGTATCCCCCGGCAGGTGCAGTGATGGTGCAGAGGCATACACATCGGTGGGACCAGCACGGGGCGCGTAACGTGAGGATTGCTGGTAAGCCAGACGTTCCTCCTTGTGCGCTGCCCTTCGTGAAACCCATTCAAACTCGTCATCATCGTCTCCACCCTCTGTCACCTTCACCGGGTCCTTTTCTTCGTCATCATCTTCGAGAAAATCACGATATATGTCTCGCAAATCGACCAACTCAACGTCAGGTGCCGTAGAGCCGAATTCAAGAGATGTGACTTCCACTGGACCGATAAAGGACGGGCGAGAGGTCGAGGATAGCTGCCGGTTCAGTATCTCGACCAATTTCGTTGACAGAGAAGAATCCAATTTGCTCCATTCGAGGTCGATTGACATCGTGGAAATGGTGTGGAGGTAATTTGGTAAGAACGCGAAGGAAAATGCCGTCTGCCTGCTTATATAATGTAATTGCCGTTCCCGGCAATGCATGGCGGCAATGTCCATGCCGTGCGAAGTGACAGCAACTCTTTAATTGCCTGATCCGTTTTCTCACCCAGATGAATCTGACTCATTTATCCAGAAACCGGGCTTCGAAGGATAGATAGAAAGTACTGTTCCGAGGGAGATGACGCGTCGGAACCGAATACGTTGATATCACAGCTACAAGTACTCTCTGTTTCGGCAAGGACTGGTGCTGTTTAACTGAATTCCCGACGATTGATTTCTTCCCGGTAATTAAATTGGTGGGTTATTGAGATAGATTGGCTCGTTCGACTGCCGGGAGATGCCATCGACCGCACATGTACAAATCAGTTCGTAGCGTTTTAGTCCTTCAAACCCTGTAAAGTTACCGTCAGTGGTTCCATATTGTTGGGAGTTATTAGTTGACTATCAGATGAGCGTCATCAGTAAAAACGTCCTTGGACAGTTTGTGTCGGTATTAGTACGAGGACGATATTATGGAACGAAAAGGATACAATCAGAATTAACTCGGAGCACCAGCAAGAATCACCTTAAAGGGGAAGGAAAGTACCCAGTTACCCGTTAATACTCACCTCAAATGCGGAGCGGTACGACGCGGAAGAAGTTAGTATGGGAAAACTCAGTAATACGTGCATCATGTTGATACCAATGTTGAACTATCAGACTCGAATACGTGGTCTTGTTCGCGCAAGACGTGTTCGCGCAGTCAGAATCGCGCAGTGGGATTTCCGGCAACAGCCGAAGCTGATATGATCGGATCGGACTAAAAATATCCTTTAATAACGTTCTGTTGTCATTCTTCCCATGCAGCTATCCAAGTTCTCGTCAGTACTGAGCCTCGGAGAATCTGAGCATAGTGAATTCGGCTTTCGTGGCAGATGAAAAGGCCTCCAACACGACCGACGCACCGGAATCGATGGCCGCATCAGAACTGGCATATGCCAGAAGTTTGTGGCCATACTCCGAGTCCTTTGAGGCTACGATAGTCTCCGCTTACCATGATGCTGTCATAGTCGATACGTACAACGGCTCTAACAACTACAGAGCCGGATACTCTTGCGCCTACAGTACGGCTCCAGGCACAGCCCATGGTAGTGAGTGACGATCTATCATATGCGTATACTCTTCCAGACGTGGTAACATCACCGAACGCCATGAAGAGCTGAACAGTCCATACTATAGTTTTTTTCCAGGTAGCTTTGACCGATTTAATGCATGTTCCTCAAGTCACTCTGGCAAATTCGTGACATTGCAGGATAGCAAGCACTGAGCTGTTGATGGATGTCACAGTGGCTGAAGACGATAGGGCTGTGGGTATTATTGTGCATAGACTCTATGTGATTGGATCATTACTGCCATTAGTAATGAACCCTCGTATCAGTGGACTCTCACTTAGTGGAAGTGGGAAAGAAAAGGGAGTCAATGGCAAAAATAACCGGACCATGGAAAATACACTTGACTTGAACTTCGGCTCCTCCGGTACCTTCCGGTACGCATCAAGAACTAAGTACTTCTTGTCTACCACCAGCGTGTAACTCCTCAAAATGAATTTGGCTTATATATATACAGGAACCAGACTTGTACTTTAGAGATGAACAGAGGGAACGCTTTTCCTCGATGAACTTGAAGTATCGCATCGTGATTGAGAATATTGCGGACATCACAGCCATAACTTACGTCTTTGCTTCGGTGACAGCTACCTACTCATGGTAGCTCTCCAGCCGGTGCACCAAACTCAACAACTACTTTGTATTCCGTTATCTTTCTTCGCGGCTAATATCGACGTGTGCAATGAACTGTCCAAAAAAGTTCGATTTCGATTTGAGAGCTACCAGCCCTCGTCCTGACTATGAAACTATAAGTCGAAAGTCCAGAACTCTAAAGTCTGATTTGTACATGACGTGTATGTAAGCGATATCCCTCCTCTCAACTTCGACGAACGAACTAGCCGAATAATCACGTATTTAGTTACTGGGGGCAAAATCAATCACTGGAAATCAGCTTCAGAAAATCGTGACTGTAACAGGCAAGGATGGACTAACAGAAGAGATAGAGTAACATCGCCGTGCACCCTCGCCTTGATCGAGATATCAACATCAAGGTTGAGGTCCAGCCTAAGCTTCAGCGTGTCCTTTTGGCCCCCACTTCGGCCCCCACCTCCGCCGACGTTTGTCACCCCCCTCGCGGTTTGGCCAAGCTGGTTGACAGTATCGGAGACAGCGCGCGTAGTGTCCTCTCCACCAAGGGGAAGTCTCCCATTGCCCTGACGTTGGCTGCGACGACGCGAAGCACCAGCATCGGATTCGTTATCTGATTCGTCGATGTAATTGCTGCGGGTACGGCCACGTTTCTGTTCGGGCTGTAGTGCAGGAGAAGGAGAAGCAGCGCGAGGAGGAGATCGGCTAGCAGTCTCTTGCGACATAGATGCTTGTGAAGGTTTAAATTGTATGTCCTACGAATTGCCAGTTATCCTTTAATACGCATTGAGCGCCAACAGTTGGAGCAATTCCCTCGAGAGCAACGCAGAATTGTGCGTCATATTGGTGTGAACGCTAAAATAAATGTGTGCGTGCAATCGGAATTTGGAGTGCGTGAGATAGCAAGATATACCCAAAATATATTCCAGATTCCTCAGGACCTATAGTTGATGAAAATATTTTGGAGTAACGAGTCATTCAGAACGTCACCCTACCGGCATCTCGAAGTTATTCTGGCCGCGTTTGGTATATTCCCGAGCGTTATCAAAGCGTGGGATGCTGACGTCAAGTAGGACCGTGCTCTAGAAAGCATTTCGAAGAGCTCGCTCCTAGCCAACGGTCTTCAGATAGGAAAAGTGGTCTGCTAGTTTCTCTTCGGCAGCACAAAAGTATACTCCTCATACTCGTGAAATTATCTAGGGGAAATGACCTGCATGTATGTTATCAATGTTATTTTTGGCTATTGAAGGAAGGAGGGAAGTTTTACCCGACGGCATTCTTCAACAATTGAGTCCGTGAAACTAATTACTAATCACCCATATGGACCTGTGGAGTTATTTTGTCTGCTATAGCATTAGCTACGATCTTTTATATCATCAAAACCACCCACCTGCGATAGTAAACCATGGTTCTTGGTGCGATCGGTGTCGCCGCCGGCAGTGTCGCTATACCTCTTACCGCAGTATCAACAGCTACTTCCGTATCCAGTCTTTCGCAAGGCGTTGGGGCTCAACAACAGAACAACGGATCACAAGATAACTCATCGGGGGCTGACCCAAATGATCCCCGACTAGTGAAGTTCACACTCAGAGCGCACTGCAGTAATGAGGAAGATCCCTCATTCAGAGAAGAGGTAGAAGACAAGCAGGTGGTCTTGCGGAATGGCAAGGTATGGAAAAATATATTTACTTTCATGTCTTGCCTAAATCTCCGCAGCTTTATCTCGATAACCCAGACCCGGCGCGAAGGAAATTCGAGGATGGACATGAGTTCAGCGGTTTCTATGTCGAATACCCATGGAAGACTAAGCCATTGGGGCTGGTGAGCACAATCAAGAACAACCCACCAGAGCTAAATTGGATATACGTTAACAAAGATACCATGGCATTGGAGTATGGAGGAAGGTCCCAAAGCCTTCTGCACCGTGCAGGCCCCTGGGATTGGAGTGATGACGAAGAAAGGGTGACATTTGAAGACTGGGAAGGTTTTGTAGCTCTAGAAGAGACCAAATGCTCGTGGGTTCTGTACTATGACCAGGATGAAGACGGTCTGAGTAGTATCAGAGGCGAGAGAAAGGTGTTGGAATGTAGTTTGGAAAGAATACTGTCATGACCGGATATACTTTAGCAGGAAGTGTGCGGAATATCATTAGACAGAAATTACTGTCGACAGCCTATAGGTTTCATGATGTCCATCGAACATTGAACCAAAATCCAAAGCTATGAGAGGTCACGGTCAGGGAGGAAGCAGTTCCGGCAACGGCCGAAGCAAGGTTGATCCGAGTTGGATCGCCTCTGACTGCGTTGGCTTCATATCTCTCACGCACTTCTCCAAATTGTCGCTAACTCCACACCTCTGTAAATTTGGGCGTCCAGGATATAAATCCGTACCCGTCGTCGCCTACGACGTCGTGTTGGAGAACAAAATCTATAATTTTCGTAACCTTGTGGCAAATCAAGTACTAGTCGATTCAATGATTGCTCCTCTCTACGCCTCTTCTATGTGTTGGATACGATGATGCTCTTCAAAAATGACATCTTTTTAACATCACTATGATGTCAGTAACAATGCTAGGCAACTGCGGTACTCCATTCACCTGAGGCTTAAAATCCTCGCCAGCACCAGCAAACATTATTGAACAAGGACTTCTCCCTTCCCTCTATTTTGACTAAAAATCTACTCCATCATGTCTCAGGCCGACGTACAAGATCTTCATGAGAGGCAGCAGCCCCGAAATGATGTCGAACGCGACTTTGGTTCCGATACTACGGACGATCGTACTGATGCTCAACAAGAAGCCGACAAGCAGTTGGCTGAGCGTTTGTCAGCCCTTATTGAGGATGCGAACTCGCGTGTAGTTCCTCTCTGTAGGATGATTCGCAAGGTAATTACAACCTTGGCAGGACATTCAACTTTTTGCTGATCCTTTCTATTAGCATATTGAAGACATGGATGCTCGAAAGGAGGAAGATAGAGATGAAGCCGAGCTTGTGAAGCAAGTAAAGCCATTACTTGAGCAAGCCGAGCAGATCTTGCACCAGACCGAGGGCGCCATCAAAGGTGCTGACCCCGACAATCGTCTGACCAACAAAGCCAAGCGTCATCAACAAGATCACCGAGCGACCCCCGAAGAACAACGCCTCGCAGAGGCAGTAAAAGTCGTAAGTCTTTTCGCATTCCTTCTCGAGGTGATTCCTGAGTGAGATGACATTCATTATCAGCTCGTTGAAGAAGTGGGTGGTACGATTGAATGGGCGAAGAACAAGCTCGATTCCTTCCCCAAAGCGAAAAGAGATCTTGGTCCCCTTCTTGATGCTTTAGGCCGTAAGAGCACCTTTTAAACCTAGGAATCTTCGCTAACCTGCCGCACTTTCTAGAGCCTTTAACTCAAATTGTCGGTGGAGTCGGGCTTTTGCTTGCCGGCGTCCTCAACCTAGTCGGTCGTCTCTTGAGCGGCCTCGGTCTCGATAGTCTACTCAAAGGGATAGTCGCTGCCACAGTAAGTCCTCCTTTTTGGCGCCTAGTCAGTGTTGGTCAATTCTTACATTGAACTATTAGGGCCTTGATAAAATCTATGTTAGTCTTGGCCTCGGCGATTGGCTCAAATCTAAGTAAAGGACTTACTGTGAAGAGAAATCAGCTTGGTACCTTCGTCTATTTTTCTGTAGCTCGCATTAGTAAAAATAGCATTGTATCCCATTAACTTACTCAGTGAATCGAGGGACCGCGTCTCAAGTCTACCACCGAGCTCATGCGGAGGAAATAGGTGATACGACTGAGTGGGTGAAGAGCAGAATAATCCCGATTCCTTCTCCGAGGCGAAAGGGGACTTTGGTCCACTTCTTGATGCTTTAGGCCATAACTGTGCTTCAAGATAGGAGTTTCACTACTTGACCCAAACCGTCGGTTGGTCTCAGGTTTTTGCTTGCCTAGTTGACCATTTCTTTGGTCTGTTCCATACTGGTCTTCGTCATGCACCATTTCTCGAATCTGACAAACACGATCAGCTGTGCCTCGCATCACGGGATAGCGTAGTACTCACCTCTTAACAGATAGCACAACAAACCAATTCTAACGATGGTCCTTGTCAGCGGAAATCTGGAGATAACCTGCTTGCTCCGCTTTCGTCATTTTCTTGACCTTGTCCTTGAGTTTGGAAAAACAGCATAAAAGATCGGCGGAACAGGAAACCACCAGACTGGCATCCTTGCGCATATATCCACCTTTAGGCGGAGTTTCGCCTCTTCGTTTGAAAGTGTAAAGTGACCGACCGTCACCAGCACCCTTGGGGGGGGGGCGTGTGGTATGATGCGCGCGTATGAGATAGAGGATTGAACTCGAATCCAGCTTTCGATGACTTCTCAGTGTGCTCGCACTGGTATCCGGTTGATGGCAGGTTGAGAATGATTGCAAATCAAACTTTGAAACGAGGGCAAAGCCGCGGTGGAGGTTACGTTGACTTGCGGTATAGCATTCCAATCCATGAATGAGCACTGAAGGAGGTAGAGTCCGGTACGCATCGAAAACTAAGTTCCTCTTGTCTACCGCCAGCGTGTAACTCCTCAAAATGAATCTGGCTTAGTTATTATATTTATTATTATATGAATAATAATATATCTTAAGGAACTAGATTTGTACTTTAAAGATGGACAGAGGAAACACTTTTCCTTGATGAACTTGAAGTAATGCGTCACGATTTGGTCGCGATTGAAAATATTGCGGACATCACGACCACAACTTACCAGTCTTTGCTTCGGTGTCAGCTATCTATTCGAGGTAGCTCTCTAGCTGGTGCCCCAAGCTCAACAACAACTTTTCAATCCATCTTCGCGCGTGATATCGACGTGTGCAATGAACTGTTCAAAAAAGTTCGATTTGAGGGCTACCAATAACCCTCGTCCTGACTATGAAACTATATCTCGAAAGTCCAGAACTACTATACAGCCTGATTCGTATCATATCAGCAAGATCCCACCTTTCAACTTTGACGGCGAACGAATGAAATAGTCGAATAATCACATAATTAGTTACTGGGGGAAAAATCAATCACTGAGGTTCAGCTTTGGAAATTCGTGACTGTAACAAGGAGAAATGGACGAACAAAAGTGATAGAGTAACATCGCCATGCACCTTTGCCTTGATCGAGATATCGACTTCAAGGTTGAGGTCCAACCTAAGCCTCAGCGTGTCCTCTTGGTTCCGACTTCCGCTTCCACCTCCACCGACGTTTACTATCCCCCTCGCGGTTTGGCCAAGCTGGTTGACAGTACCGGAGACGGCGCGCGTAATGTCCTCTCCACCAAGGGGAAGCCCCTCACCGCCCTGGCGTTGGTTTCGACGACGCGGAGCAGCAGCATCGTAGCTATTATCCGATTTGTCGATGGAACTGCTACCAGTGCGGGTACGGCCACGTTTCTGTTCGGGCTGTAGTGCAGGAGAAGGAGAAGCAGCGCGAGAAGGAGATCGGCTAGCAGTCTCTTGTAACATAGATGTTTGTGAAGGTTTGAATTGTATGTCCAGGGAATTCCTAGCTATCCTTTAATACGCAATTGAGTGCCAACAGTTGGAGCAATTCCCGCGAGAGCAATGCAGAGTTGTGCGTCATATTGATGCGAACACTAGAATAAATGTGTGCGTGCAATCAGAATTTGGAGTGCGTGAGGTAGTAAGATACACCCATAATGTATTCCAGATTCCTCAAGATATTAGTTGTGTGCTATTTGTAGTACGGATCATCGCAAGCGCCCACACTCGCCAGACTCACCGTCGGGATTGGTAAGTATTACTCCAGTTGCATTTCTCCCCTCGGCACGAAATTTCTAGTAGATTCTTTCATAAGTAGTATAAAAGTCTGTATGTAGAGAGGGACATCCTTGTGCGTTTGCCTTCAAGGGTTCCCTATCGCTTGGTAATTCACCCCTTTATCCAACAAGTCGATGAATGGATTTCGGAGTAGCGAGTCATTCAGAACGTCACCCTACCGGCATCTGGAAGTTATTCTAGTTGCATTTGGTGTATCCCTGAGCGTTGTCAAAGCGCGTGATGCTGACGCCAAAGTAGGATCGTGCTCTAGGAAACGTTTCAAACACGGATGCTCAAAATAGGAAGATAGAGATGAGGGCGAGCTTGTCAGATAACTGAGGCCGTTGCTTGAACAAGACGAGCAGATCATGCACCGGACTGAAAGGGTCATCAAAGGCGCCTCCATCGACAGTCATCGTCTGACCAACTAGTTCAAGTATCGTCAGCAAGGTCTAACCGTCGCCGAGGAGCAATTCCTCGCGGAGAGTAAAAGTTGTACATATGCTGATGTCTTTATTCTTAGTTCATGGTAGACTCGAACCAGTCCACCACCACCGAGTTGATGACAACTGATCAACTCCGAGTCGGGCAGCTATTCTCTAGTTGATCGACTATCGCCCAGCGAGCTCACACGTCGAAAAAAATTGGTAGTACGATTGAATGGGCGAAGAGCAGAACAATCTCGATTCCTTCCCCAGAGCGACAGGGGACTTTGGTCCATTTCTTGATGTCATTTAGGCCGTAAGGGTGCCTTTCAAGCTTCACATCAGGAATTTTGCCACTTGACCCAAATCTTTGGTGGAGTCAGGCTTTGGCTTGCCTAGTCGGCAATTTCCTCGGTTTTGATCTGTTTCGATAGCCTAAAGGAATAGTGGCTTCGTCAGTAAGTCCCCCTTTTTGGCCCGGTCAGCAGTTGATCAACGCTCTCATTGAATTGTTAGGACCTTGATAAAATCTAGACCACCTTCTTGGCCTTGGCAGTTGTATTAGAACCAAGTAAATTTTGAACGCACCGTCTTGTCTAGTTTTCTGAGATTTGTAAAAATAGGATTCTATCCCATTATTTAAGGTGTCGGAGTTACAAGTCGGTGTCTCCAGTCTTCTCAGCACCGAACACCGGTTGAGCCTGAGCCGCGATGAATCTAGACCAGACATACCCCCTAATCGTAGCGCAATACGAGATCACGGGCCATCACCGGCGTACCGAGCACTGGAATCTCACGGTTCTCGTGTCACCCAGCGTATCACACACTTTCGAAGTGCGGGGAAACTCAGATACGTTCACGTACGTGCACGACACTGTATCGGTCTCTATTGGGTCCATACCGACCTACCGCGGCGGCTGTCACGTTGGCGAAGTACCATCTACGTCCATTGATCGGCTGGATGAGCGCCTGAAGAGAGATGTTGCTGTGATCAGGCTCGATCTGAGCTGGGATTGCCAGGATTGGGTATTGGCAGCGCTCAGGTTGTTGAGGGAGGACGGGATCGCGTTCAAAGCCGTCGACCAGGCATACGTGAGGAAGGAGCTCCAGGAAGATATGGCGAGATGGCAGGAGGGGGATGACACCGTGGAGGAAAGGCATTTCTCAAATTCGCCCTGATACATCGATTACGGTGAACAAACGAACATATTAGCTTTTCAATTTGTTCCTTTGTGCATCCCGCTCTTCCTTGAGCGTGGCGATCTCTTGCACATCAACCACCTTGAACGCCCATGTCAGCCAGTTTCCGCCGCTTCGCATACTCCTGAGGCCCATGTCTTCCAACAGTTCATCAATATATTGTGGCCATCTAAAGGTACAGCCGGTTATGAGTAGGGTTGACCGAAACGTAATTGATCATAACTCACGCCAAGAAGCATACGGTGCCACTGTAGCTTTCATTCACCAACAACAGCTGATCAGGATAACGTTTTCTAATCCATTTAGCATTCCGGTCAGCATGCTTCATAGCCTCCTGTGGCGAAGAAGGCAGGCGCATCGTATCATTCAAGAAGTACGACGATATCCAATGTGACATGACTTCAAAGGAATACCCGTTATTTGTGGTGAACTAGTGAATTTCGTTCAAAGTAGTTCGCTGAAAGCGATGACGTTGCGCACCGCAGCACCATTGATTGCGAAGTCCCGGCGTAATATGTTCTTGGCTGGAACAATGCCCCGGTAGATAGAGGAGGCCCATTGTTCACTTTCTGGATGCGCATAGGGTGGATTAGCAAGAGAGGCATAGTCCCACTCGCCTTTGACATGAGGGTCAGGCGCATGACGCTGTATACCTAGCTCTATTCGTGTGTGTTCTGTACAGGTAAAGTCAACAGAAGGTTTCGTCTTGGACAGGCATGGGTGAACGCACCATCAAATATATTCTCCCATGAAGACTTATATCCTGTAGCAAGAATAACCACATCTGCCCTGACTAAAGTCCCGCTATCAAGAGTCAGTGACCGACCATCAAAACCATATCCTGTAACCCGCGCCGGAGCGACAAGGCTGATTTTCTTCCTATTAACAAGCGAGAAGAAGCTGTCGTCGTGCTTTACTCCTTCGTCATTCAATCGCACGCTCCAGAACGGGGAATGTGCTCGCCGCAATGGTGAATTTACAGGTACACCAAAGGCAGTATACTAGAAAGAAAAATAAGAGGGTTATTCGAGGCCTGGACATGAAATGTACGAACGGAATCTTGTTGTAAGAGGTTCCAAACGGCGTGGACAATCTTGCCACCAATCCACGTCCTGTGGAGGAAACGCCTATTGAGTAGAAGTTGAGATGCAGGAAACCTTTTTGACGATTAGTAGTACTCTAGCCTGGTCCGTAGTTCAATATGGGGAGAAAGAATCGCCAGGAGACTATGCAGTAACCCTCAAGCTGAGTTCACACTAATCATTAGCCAGGAGACAAACGCACCGGCTCTTCCTCACAAAATCCGGAAGTGGCTTCTCGGTCCCCAAGAAAGCATCAGCCATCTCAAAGACCATAGTAACCTTTCGCCCCTCATTTGCGAGATACGAAGCAATGCTTAGGAGGTTCTGTTGGCAAAAATGTCCGCAACAGAGTAGAAACATACCAACTCTTGAGCTGATTTTCCGCCCCCAACCACAACAACACTAGAATCACCGGTTCCGCCCGAAGGCGCGGCAACGAGTATTTCATCCAAACGTGCTCCAAAATCGATTGAATGCACCGCAAGTCCCTGGAAACCAGTTTTGTTCGCTGCCTCTTGTGACAGATAAGGAGGCGTTTTCGGTGTACTGCAGCCCTGTCACCAACCAGTCAATTGTGTATAAAGTTACATATAATTGCTTACTCACTCCCGTGCACAGAACAATACGAGAAAAAGCGAGGATCTCGGGCTCCCCACTCTTTACGTTACTGACCGTAACATTCCAAACAGGGTCGGGTTCCTTTGTTCGCTTTATGTCTAGAACATTAGTCTCGTATCTGATTTTTCCTGCTAAATTTTCATCGCTGAATTTCTGCATATACTGTCGCATGTCTTTGCCGTCTAGCTGGCTGCCGTTCTTCGAGGGCCGAGGCGCTGGCATTTGCAGGCTGGAGAACTTGAACTCTCCGTGGACACTAAAGCCGCGGAGTATCAGTCATGGAATCGTACTGCGGGGGGTTGAACGTACTTGTTCAGCGTCAAGCCAGGATAGACTCTTTCCTCGCTCCAAACGCCACCTGGCGTGCGGTCCCTGGTAATGATCTGGACGTTCGAAAATCCATCTTGTATCAAAGTGTGGGCTGTAATCAGCCCTGCGGCGCCTGAACCGATGATACAAACACTTTGAACACGAGGATCGACGTGCGCCATGGTTAGAGATGGGTGATCCTCGGTTTGTTAGATGTTGGAAGTTCAACGTTCGACAAGGAGATAGAGAATTATGTGAGGGGATTTCTAACGACCCGCGGTGTTGCAGAGATATAATAGGATGCGACGAGAGGTCAAAGGGGATAACGAGGGGCATCATTTACGATGTCACTCCCTCAGCCAAGTCGTTGCCGTTAATGACTTGATTGGAATTTTTGTAAGTGTAAAAGGTCCGCATTCAAATTTCAAACCCAGTTCTCATCTGAGGCATTGTATTGAAGCACTGAGCCCTGAGCCCAGTCAACACATGTGGGGTATGTCTTGCATTGCAATGTAAGATACCTGTATTAGTCCGAAGGAAAGAGTGTGTGAAACGAGATAAGTTGGATCAGACAGCATTCAGAAAAGTAAAAACAAAAAGTAAGAGGCAGAGAATAAATCCAGGTCAAAAGCTGAAGGAATGTTCGACGTTCGTGCCTCCATCCAGATAGCAAGCGAAAGGCGAGGGTATCATCAATTCTCTACTATTGTAACGGCGGTGATAAGACTGGGCAGAGCGTAGACGTAGTTCGGCTCACCATTAAACGAACTTAACGGTCCGCAGGTGGGCGCTGGTTGACACCCTCCTTCAATGCCAACAGCTGTTTTGAGCGGAATGCCTCGTAGTGAATTTGAGCCGTGGTCTCGATCAGGTCTTGCAGGTGAGTCCTATTGGGGGCAGCGTTCAGTACCAATGGTATAAATGCAAAAAGGAGTGCCGCACCTCGTAAGGAAATTACGCAAGTTCACAAATTCGCAATGGTTGGGGTCTTCGACGTTGACAACACCCCATCTGTTCTTGCGACCGCGAACGGGCTTTCCGTCGATGATTACGGTGTTTTCTGAACCAACGATGGCGAAAGGAATAATATCCTAACGACAAATTGAGCTTTGAGTTAAGGATAACAGACGATAGACATACCCTAATCGCTTCGTTCAATTGCACCTCTTCTTCATCATCCTCATCTGTGTCGAAAGGATATAGCCGGATGTTATGATAGACTAGTTCTTCCCGGATCTATTTGTGGTGCGTAAAATAACCGGCTTCTGAAATCGAAGATGCAATCTAACCTTCACTTTGAACGTGTCCCGCTCTTCCGCAGTCAAACTGTCCGATTTGGCGATAACGGGGACGACGTTGACAACTTCGCTGAGCTTCTTCATAACAATTACATCAATCGGGCGAAGGGCGTGGCCAGTTGGGTTGATGAAGTAGAGGCAGCAGTGGATTCGCGTATCCTGGATGTATCGGTCTCGCATAGCGGTGAGCTCCTTGCGGAGGTAAGCACTGTGCTGGTCCTTGATGTATTTGATGATAGGGTCCCAGCTACAACGTAACCATTGAGTCGCGCATTAGGAGAGAAGCAAGAGCATACACGTACCAGTTTTCGTTGTTAATCTGGTCGCCATATCCGGGGGTGTCGACGATGTTCAAGCGAAGTTTGACGCCATTTTCCACGATGACTGTGCCGGACGTAAATGTCAGTACAAGTGCCAGACACGGACTTTAATCGCATATAAACGAGCCGAACGCCAACGCACCATGAGAAACAGCTTGTATCTCTGTGGTCTGCCTAACAGGCTCGTCGGCTTGGAACCGTCCTTTCGAGTCAATCAAGTGCGACGCAAAAATGGTGTTGATGAGCGTCGACTTTCCCAATCCAGTTTGTCCTGCAATGTCACGTTAGTTACCAGGAATATCTTTCGACTGCCCGGCGACACATGACAGTAGCACTGAAGAAGCTACAGTGAACAAGATACGCACCAACAACAATGACATTGAATTGGAAGCCTCTCTTCAACAACTTGTGTTCAATCTGCTGGGTGATGGAGTCAAAACCGACGTAGGAGTCGGCGCGTATTTCTTCAGTAGCCATTGTTCAGCGAGCGGCGGGATAGAGAAAAGGACTGGACGGGGTCAGCGACGAAGAAACGCACGACTCCAAGAAGGAAATCTGGCTGTGATACAACACACACAAACAACGGTCGCCACAATTCAAATTTCAAACTTGTCGTTGGCGCATTATAGACGCGAAGTGGTTTTCTCCATTTTTTTTTGCCGACTATCACCATTACATTTGTAGACTACGGTCAGCGTAAGAGTTCTACCTCCCCTGCAGAAGTTATGCTAAGTGATGGGGATGAAGTATACAGGAAGTCCAGAATACAGGGTACAAAGCTGAGGGTATTGTTAAATAGTACTTACAAGATCTAAACAAGGCCGTCTAGCTGCGGCGGGAGTAAAATAAAGAGTAGAAATAAGAGAGCATGAACCAGTCATTGCGGTGCACCAGTCCAAGATATCGGTCGATATGAATAGGAATATGAAAAAAGGGAGTGGATCTGTCGCTGGTACTCAGTACGCGATAAGGCTGCACAGGTAGCACAGAACTCACCTAACGCCTAACGGGGTTCAAGCCGTACAACGAACTCTCCCTAGCCGACTTCCTCAAATCCGACGTGGTGGCAGGAAGACCAGAAGTCGGTGTCAGACGCTCTAAACACTCTAGAGGCACCATGCCTTGCTCTTCTCTACCATTGGCGCACAAAGCCCACCCGTCGTCAAATTCTTGCAAGATTCGGACGGTCTCCCCGTTTGAAATAGGCAGTTCATCGGGTAATGAAGGGATGAATCTGGACTTTACGATTGCACTGCTGGGCGGGGGGATTGTACCCGGGCTGACACCAGCGTTGTTCCACGATGCACTAGGCATAGTGAGTGGAGTGGCCATGGCTCCCGACTGGTTGAATTGCATGCCCGATGACTGGGGGCCATTGTTGTACGTGTCAGAAGCAGGGTCAAAGGCAACGCCGGTGTTGGCAAGTCTCGGTCTGCTAATCCACGTCGATACACGAGAGCGCCGGCGCTGCATGAAGCGGTTCCGCAGCAGAATAAGAGCGACTGCGACGAGTACTAGAACAATGGCAATGACAATGCCGGCAATAGCGCCCGCCGGCAAGGTCTGCTTGGACACAGCACCATTGTCGGAAGCAGAAGCAGGCGTGGAAGCAATGGCTGACGCCGATGGCAACGGCGGTGTTGTCGACGGCGACGATGAGGACGAGCTCGCTAACGTCGATTCTGCTACTGCTGAGACGGAGGACGAGAACGAAGACGATGCAATGGAAGATAGTGACGAGGTAGACGAGCTAGTCATGGTTGCTGTTGTGGATAGTGATGTAGCACGGGATGCTGTGGAGGATTCCTCCTTGGTGATAGTAATGGTGGTGATTGGAACAGCACTGCTGGTGTATTCATCTTCATCCCGTGGAATCTGTGGCAGTGGTGCCCGTTTTCGATGACGAACCCGCTCAGCGGGAAGGTGTTGTTGAGGGCTGGAGGACATTATGAAGGAGAGTGACGGATCGCCAGAAAAGAAAAGGAATGAAGGAAGGAAATGAAAGCTATAAAACAGAAATTACACGAACCTCGAATGGTTCAATGGCAACATGAATTACCGCCAAAAGCTGTCAATTGTCACGCGCCCTGTCCTCATTTGGCAATCAACGTCAATCATTGCAATCAATGCCAAATCAATGCACCCGTCATGTTACCATCACGCGCAAGCAACATATTCTCCCGAAAAATGTCCTCTTCGAGGTGAGCAGCTTTGTACCGGAGTTCGTTCATCACCGCCAACTATCTCAAAGCAACACATTCCATTGAATCTCTATTGGCATAATGAAAGCTGCGCCGTAGTTCTGTCCAGTATCTTGAATACCATATGGAACTTCATCAAGAAGTTGTCAAGAAGCTGCGTTTTTGACCACAGGGACCACACTCGGCTATTTCGGTAAAACGTGATCCATTACTAACATCCCAGATGTGTAATCGAGTACCGTTACACTGGCTGTCGTGCCCGGCGATATCGTTGTTTATGAAGAATGAAGCGAGAAAGATCCTACACCCTTTTAATAGGCACAGGCTGTTGTCACCCTTCGTCTCTATTTTCTGGCTGAAAGTAAGTCGCCGAGTCCTGAGCTACAACCGGAACGATCCGCAGCAAATCAATAGCTTAGAATGTACAAATGGCGTTCGATACCATGTACTTGTAGTAAGCAGCAATTCAGGAGTACACAAGCGCTAGCGGAGACATTCTGGATAGCAAATAATGGTTTGTTTGACAACGGCACAGCAAACTTCGTCGGGCACCACTAATAATGGCATGATGAACGGATCACTGAATCCTTGGATATCTGTTTCATTTCAATCCCCGAATTTTGGAATAGCCCGAACCAGTTGCCTGCGAGGAACTTGCTTCGCACAAAATTTTACGCGAAATAACTCAAACTTTATATATACGGGGCCTGTCATTTATAATCCTATATGTAGGCGGCGTACCTATGGTCATTATAATCGAAACACCTTGAAGTATGCCAATGCTAGAACACAGCTTGAAATATATATGTTCTTGTCGTACGTAGTACAACTTCGCAAATACGAGTGACTACGACCGCCAAAAAACCAAGACCTACCACTGGAATGGACAAAGAACACATCAGGACTCCATCCTTCAACAACATGATCGGATTCGACCGGGGAAATATTCATACGCGTAGAAATCATTCACACCAACAAGAAAGAATAAGAATATTTGCCGCCATCACGAACAAAGCGATCCTGACTTGCAAGCTTTTTAGGCCGTCGATTATTCGGTCCAGAATACCGCAAGCAGTCAAAAATAATTATCACGCCCACAAGTTAGCTTTGAACTCTGCGCATGTATAGTTGATTCTAAGTAATTGATAGGACGTCTGAATGTTTAGATACTAGTAACTGATGCTTCCATTACACTAACCCGCGGGAAAGCTACGAAGTAACTCATGCCGACGGCAATTATTGCAGTCTTCTTCAAGTTCGTTCATTGGTCCACTGGTATCTCTTTTCCAGGTAATCTGTCCTTCTCGCTGTCCTTCTTCTGGAGCTTTTCCATCAGATTTCTACACCACCTCTGAGGTACTGCATTTTAAGACGTAAATTAGCTTGAGATTTTATCATTTCAACGGGGCCACAAGGAAATATATTTCTGCTGGTTAGAGGAACACACTTTGTAACGCCTACTTTGCGTTGAATCAACCACTAGAAACCAGGCTTCACCTATAGTCTTTCCGCAGAGCTTCGAAGGGTCATCCAGGTGCTGATAAAGTTAAAAGTTTTAATACAGTAACCTAAATAACATGTTTGTCGAATTACTATACGGTTCTACTCTATGCATTCCTGCCCGGTGTCTGTATCCCCAAGTGTTGAACGATTCCAGCTCTATTCAAGCCCCACCCCACCCCTCACCACCTTTGCTGCTGCTCCTCCATCTTCACACCCTCAAACTCCATAAACTTCCTCTCCTCCAACAGCGGCATATTCTGGAACGATAACGGTGTCGGCGTGTGTATCACTGGCGATGGCGCCGAACCGCCATCCGACTCACAGGTAGATATCGGCGATGTGTCTGCCGACCCGGAGAACGACGACGAAGAGGAACCGGACGTGGCGAGCGCAAGCTGGGGTGGGTAGGCGTCACCGAGGCTGAGGTTTTGGAAGCCGTACGTAGGCATGGGCTGGGAGGTGTTGTTGTAGATAGCGTCTAGGCTGCGGTGGTGATTGTGGTGGGGCATGGCGGAGCTCGGTATTCCATTGGGCTGGTAGTATCCATATCGTGAGAATGCTTGTGAGGGATACAAAGGTTCCTCGACGTTATAAGGGAGCGCAGACTGGCTTTGAGCTCTCCGAATGGATTGCCACTGACTTGGCGGCGGGGGCTGGCTGCCATCTGAATACGCTGGAGGTGGCGGTAGCTGCAGCTGCGACGGCGGGAACGAATCGGTCACCGGTGAACCAGAAAGAGAAGCTGGCTGCGAATGCGACTGATACGGCACATATTGTTGGAGTGGCTGGCTCGTAAGCTGAAATGGTTGTGGGGGGAACTGCACTGATGGAGACGCCGAGAGATCGTAGGAGATCAGATTGTGGCTCTGCTGTCGTAGGAATTGGTGGTATTCCCTTTCTCGCTGCTTCTCCTGATGTATCTTGGAACCGCGCAAATCGATGCTGGACACTGCAGTACGCAGCTTTGGAGTGGCTACATTTCCACGCGCGCGCATTTCCCTGCTCGTGTACTGGCAAATCAAGCCACGGGTCGTACAGCGTTTGCAGACCGGCTTTTCGCCGGAACACTATATCAAGGTATCAAGGGTTAGACGATCACAAGCTTAATTAGAGTATTCGATTGACCTTGGTTTTTCGTTCTCTACACTTGTCACAGGCTTGTTGTGTCCGCTGGCGCATAGATGTGTTTGCGAAAGAAAAACTGGCTGGAGAGCTGAAGAAATCGTCGGCAGAGTTGGAGGCCATGGTGGTAACAACGAAAAATAATCCGTAGCAAATCACCCCTAACTTTGAAGTTGCAGTATTATAATGTCTTCCGTCTTTCGCCATTTTAAGCTGATCGAAGATCGCAAACGGGATATTTATCATGATGATGATGTACACATCCACCTACGTCCACTAATAATACACCCGACCACACGGAGGAGGAAAATAAGAACTAAGACCTTGACTTGGCGAACTGAGCGTTGAATTCTCGGCCTATGAGCATGCGTCGGATTTCCTGGGTACCGGCGCCAACAGTGTAAAGTCTCGAATCGCGTAGAATCCTTCCTACAGGGTAATCTGAAGGATTTGTCAATGAAGTGCCTGTACGATCAGGGCGAGAGACTGGAGTGCGATGGTCGCACGCAGTTGTACATACCATTCACATATCCATTTCCACCAAGACATTGCATGCTCTCGAGCGCAACTTCAACGGCCTTCTCAGTGGAGTACAGAATAGCTCCTGCGCAGTCCTATTGAAAAGATCAAGTCAGATGTGGTGGAAAAACGTTCTAGCTCCAGAAAAGGGGGGCATCCACGAGCTATCATAGGAGCCTCCGGAGGGATTGAAACCGGTCGCCGAATTCAGTGTTCAAGATGAAGAGCGTGCAATGACATGTGCAACTGCCATCGAAGACGTGCGTGATTTTCGGGGCAGAGCACTCAGCAAGTCTTAGTACTTACCGATCTGCTGACCCTCCCGGCGTCGCATGCCTTTGCCACGGCATAGACGTAGGCCCGGCTTGCATTGAGTTTGGTATACATGTCTGCTATCTTTCCTGGAGACGAGAACGATCAATTGAAAACCAGAAATAGATGAAATAGACCCTGCCTTGCATTAGCTGGAACTCCCCTATGGGTTGCCCAAATTGCTTCCGCTCGTGAACATACTCGACTGCGTAGTCGAATGCGGCCTGCATGAGACTATAGCAAAGTTGAGTTCAGAACGGAGGCCAGGCAGTTGGTACAGACCCAAGCGGCCCTCCACTTAAGACAAGCCTCTCGAGATCCAGGCCCGACATCAAAACTTTGGCGCCCCTGTTGACCTCCCCGAGCACGTTTTCTGCACAGCATGGTAAATTAAAAGCCGGTCCACAAGAATAGGAACACACCAACCGTCCGGTACAAAACAGTCCTCGAAAATTAATTCACAGGTATCGCTCCCTCTCATTCCGAACTTGTCCAGTTTTTCACCAGTAGAGAAACCTTCCGAGTCACGCTCAATAATGAAGGCAGTGATTCCCTTTGAGGGATTAGGATCATCGAGAGGAACAGTCTTGGCGTAGACGACAAAAGTAGATGCAATAGGACCGTTGGTAATCCTAGACATCGTTACAATCCAGAGCGTTGAATTGACATATAGAAACTGACCAGAACTTATTGCCATTCAATTTGTACCCTCCGGATACTTTCTCCGCTTTGAGTCGCATGCTGACGACATCGCTTCCACTACCTGTTTCACTCATCGCCAAGGAACCAACCTTTTCACCAGTAATCAAGTCCGGAAGGTATTTCTCCTAGAGAAACGGTCAACTGAGGCGAAATTGTAAGTAAAATATTGACCTTTTGCATCTCCGTTCCCCACCGATGGATCTGATTTACGCAGAGGTTAGAATGAGCGCCGTAGGACAGGGCAACACTCCCGGAAGCTTCAGATAACGCTTCCATAGCTAAGAGATGGTGCATATATCCCAGTCCAAGTCCGGAGTACTTCGGTGCGACCGTGATACCAAAGAGTCCCATCGATCCGAGTGCAGGGAATAGTTCCTGGATCCCAGATTAACTGTCTCTTTGAGTTCCATTCGAAAGACATCGTACGAGAGGAAACTTGTTGGATTTGTCTATTTCTGCAGCACGTGGGGCAATCTCTTTCTGTGCGAATTCCGTTACAGCAGACCTGAACTGAAGAAGGTATGCTTCGTAGTTACATCAAGGATGTAGATCACAGCGTACCTCTGTCTCGTCATCGCTCAAGCCAGCCACATCCGTGTTGTAATACGAAGATACCAGCCGTCTTGAGATACCTGTACGCGAAGGCCAAATAACTCGACGAGCAGGCAGTGAGAGAAGAGATCCCAGTGAAAGGACAACCATGTTCAAGTTTAACTGTACAGTTTACCCCGCACTGGAGGAGTGTGACGATGATCCGGGAATCACGCTCAAAACCGATCAGTCCGCCCTGCCCCAATCGGTCACAAGTTCGTAACAGCCGTCCTATTTCTTCGGTTCGTTCGACGCAGTTGTATTAGTTTCTTGATTCTCAAAGAGTCAACACCAGTTTGAACTTTGAAGTTGAAAGGCGGAAGTTGGAAGTTGGAACTCAAAGAAAACAAATCCGTCGAAAGGAAAATATTATGGGGAAACCCGGGATCGAACCAGGGACCTTTAGAATTCGTAAACTTCAGTCTACTGCTCTCCCAGCTGAGCTATTCCCCCATGAATGTGGCTAAAAGTGCATGTAATACATAGAGTTGGCTTCAAACTATGTATTTGAGGCGAGTAACAATGCAACTGCAGTTGCAACTCAGGCCATAAGTACTCATACCAAGAAGAAAAAATTACACAAGAAATGATTCTCATGTAATCACGCTAAGAAAAACCAGAGCGTTAGCTGGTCCTATGATGGTAATATCTTGAAGACATGTAGCATCCTTCACCATAGTTCATAACTTCATATGTTGTAAAGGCTCCGGTAATCGAACAAGACACAGATCATTATATGGGATATATATTATGATAACTGGATACAATAGAAACATGAGCAAAAAATAACACGATAACAACATAACATTTGGATAAATCAACTGTAATCCATGTATTCTGCATTGTCGACATCTTCCTTGGGCAATGCCAACGAGCCATCATCTATCTCCTTCGCGACGGCGATCCAAATAGACTGTCGCCATTACCATTGCCATCGCCCTCTTCGTCGTCGTCCACCATAAATTCAGTATAGACGCGGTAGTATTCCTTGTCGTCGGTCGCTCCATCGTCGTCAGTCGTAGAGGAGACTTCCGCAGAAGTTGCCGAAGTAGACGCAACCGGTTGCTCCTCATGCGCCGAAGCAGCGTATTCTTTGTACCACGGCATGTCCGTGATCATTACGCCAAGAACACATTCCAACAGGTTGTCACTAGGATCCTCTTCTCGTTTCATCTGTCCACCCGCAGTGGGGGCCTGCTTCTCATCTGTGAGAAGAGTCGTGGGACAGGGGATAGGGGAAGGAGGAAGCTGGGGTTCATCTTCGCCCGAGTCTTCGTTTTGAACCACCGAACTTTCGGCAGGCGTGGGAGTAGTCGACCGAGCATCATCAATAATGTCCGGAACTGGAGGTGATGCCTGTATGGTGATAGACTGAACAGGGGCATGCGCTGAAGCAGGGAGAGTATGCGCAGAAGAATCAACAAGGTCGCCCGCCGATTGCTGGAGATCGTTTTGCAGCTGAAACCCGGCATCTGGCTGGACTGGAGTACGCGCGGGAGTTGGAAGGGCCTGTCCGGGAGGGCAAGAGAAGTAATCCGGTGATGACTGAGAGCCGTTGAAGGTCGCGGAAGTAGACGCGACTGGTTGCTCGAGAATAAACTTCTGATACCGTGGTGTGTCCGTGATGACACCATTGGTTTCCTCTTTCGCCTGTTCGCCTACACTATCAGCGTGCCTTTCGTCTGGGAGGAGAGTGGTAGGACGATCGACGAGGGAAACCCTGGGTCCATATTCCCCTGAGTCGGCAATTGGAACCCTCAGACTTTCGGATTGCACAGGAGCAGTCGACCAAAAGTCATCGACAGGTAGAGTACCCGTCATTTCTGTAATGATGGGCGGAATTGAAGGGGGTGGCTGGATGGGGACAGGCTGAACGGACGTTCGCGCAGAAGTAGGGAAGGAAGGACTAGCAAAGTAGCTCGCTGATGGCTGGACGCCGTTCGGTATCTGTACAGCATCATCCGGAGTGCGCACTGGAGTAGGGAGGGCTTGCCCAGAAGAGTGGGGAAAGTACCCCGCCGATGGTGCGAAGCTGTTGGAGCCTCTGTTAAGATGCAGCACGGCATCTGGTTGTGCCGGAGTACGTGCTGGAGTAGGGAGGGACGTTCCAGAGGGGCCGGAAAAGTGGTGTGCTGATTGTTGGAAGCCGTGCGCGCCATTCTCGGTATGTGACCTTCTTTCCCTGTGGCGATTTGCTTTCATCGTCGTCTTCAATTGGTCAAGCGCGATGCGATGAACATGCGCCATGTCATTCCGGTCCCTAACGATTCTTACTGTACCCATAGGAGTGTCATGGTATGCGATACCAGTGTACCGTAAGGGGCCTGGTCTTCCCTGGTGTAGAACCCTGACGATCACGATGTGTCTTCCGTTGAGAATGCCCCAGCAGTCACCAAGCTCGCCTTTGCCGCGAGTGCGGAGTAGTTCCCGAAGGAGAGATACAGACTGAAAAATTATTACGCGTCTGCTAGAGTGTTGATTCCGACCGCCGTATCGATCAACAACCGGCCTGTGTTGTACTGAGAACATGGCTTGAAATTTCATTAGAAAAAAAAACTTACGAGGCCGGAGAAGACTGTTGTACGCTTTGAGATGGGACGCTGGGAGTTTTATAGTGCTGAAACAACAAATAAGTGGCAGCGATGTCGAGAAACAACGAAACTTACTGCGTTTCGCGGTTGCCAGCCTTGAGAAAGCACGTTGTTCTGGTCATAGTATCCCCGCGGGACCTGAGACCGCGAAGTACTACCTCCATTTTGAATAGACGGACTATACGATCGACAGTCAGATGGGAATAAAACACAACGCATAGTAACTTACATGTGTTGGTGAGATTGTGTTCTTGACCCTTCAAACTGGTCGTTTGCGTTGAACTGCATTCCGGTCATCTACGGAGCAATGAGAGATGATCGCAGAATTGAATGGAAGAGCTAACCTCAAAGTAGGGACTACCGGATGGCACACGCATACCCTGGGAATGACATGAGATAGAATAATTTAGGAAGCACCACAACACGTACACCAGTCGTGTTGAAATTAGCATGGGAAACGATCGGTGGAGCCATGGGCACTTGTTGAGTGCTCGCGTTGGACCTGAAGCGCTTCGTCGTCCCCGACGAATATCCCCCAGATCTGTCGTTATCGACGGCCTTGCGTTTGCCAGCGGCCTTGGCTGACAGACCACCATCATACCGCTTCTGTTCCTCAACACGCACTCCAGCCGTAGCGTTGTCACCAGACAACACTGCATGACTTGGCGCACCGCGAAACTGCTGGGGTGCCTCATGAGCCCGGGATGGGTGAGAGGCATTGACTATCCGGTGAAATCCATCGGGGTATGTTGGCTGTTGAGGATACTGTTGGCGGGGCCAGTAGGATTCGGGAGGCTGACCATGATATTGGTCGTTCGTGCGTTGCTCCCACTGTTGTCGCCTTGAAATATATTGACGAGTTCCGTGGTCGGACGGTGCGACGGATGAGGTGTCCCCTAGAGTTGAGGTATCTTGTGATTGTTGGTAGGGATATGAAGGAGCGTTGGGGTGGTGGTAAGGAACGGAAGGAGAACTCCACTCTTCGTTAGAGTGGATTCTACTTTCTGGCTGTTGCTGATAAGAAATAGAAGGAGCGTTGGGCTGGGAGTAATGACTGTAGGCGGAATCCTGATGGTGGTCGGCATAGATCCCTTCTTGGAGTTGAAAATTGTGAGAGTGGACAGCACCGGGCTGAAGAGAGTTCTGATGAACCGACGCGCCATCCGCGTGCGCGTAATACTGTTGCTGGTAAGGAGTCTCCTGGACATCCTGGGGTATATGTGGAGGAAGCGGGTCTGACATTGGACAGTGACAGAGAGAGAGAGGGAGAAGGAGGGAGAAGATGAAGAAACGGCTAAGAGAGCGCGCCGATAGTCTGGAGCGATGAGCACAATAAATGCCGGTCGCAGTAGAGGTGGTGTTGGGTCAAAATGTGGCAGAACTGGGTGTTATATAGAGCAAAGACAGTTTACACAAGTTTGCCCTTTGGCGCGAAAACATGTGACCTTGTTTCGTCCGTTTAGATTTAGTGGCAAGTCGTGGGAGCTTTAGCTTGTGCGTTTTGTCCCAATTTCTCGTTAGTAAGGCATCCACACACCAGCCCAATCCCAAGGCTGGCGCGATAAAGCTGCTGTAAGCGTACTCGAATTTATGATTACGAGCCAGGTACAGACATCCGGAGACCATCGTAGGTTCGATTAGTATTTCAACCTCTGAGTTCTGGTGCGGTCGAATATATCCCCGTAACTCGTCGCAAGCCCCAACGACGGACGATGCGTCAAAATCCCGAAGTAAAGTAGGAGCGATACTCACGCTCAGACGCATCAGCAAAAATCAAGGAGTTCTCTACAGTGAAACCAATTTATAAACCGCAGAATGATGCGGGACAGTGACCAAGTGCCAGACGAGGAAAAAAAGATATCAGGAGGGAAGTTTGTCTTGACCAATTTTTGGACAAAAACACCACAAAGCCAAGCCAAGGAGTAGGTGCTAATCAGATAATCGAATTATAAAGGCCTTTTCCGGTACAAATGGACGATTTGACCCAACTTGTACGGGCAAGAAGGAGCGATTCAGAGCTAGTATCAGTTCTGGCTCCAGAGTCCAAAACATATAGTCCCGAGAGAAAACAGAAAATCTGAGGTTGTCCCGGGTGTCTGCTTGTGGGGTATTGACGCGAGCATGATGATAGCGCATAAGCGAAGTTGATGTTGAACTGGAACTGAAGAAGTTGGAAGTCACGTTCGATGTTTCGTTTTTGGAAACTGTGGACTCGGAGAATTCGGTGCGTTGCTCCGATGCTTGGCACTTCCCCTTGCGTCCTTTAGTAGAGGATCTACGACAACATTATCTATAGTCACGAATCAACGCAAACCGTGAATTGTAGTATGGTCAACTCTCTCTATCTATTGAGAAACTCAATGACATTTTCCCAGCAACTACGTACTGCCGACGGCCGTTTACAGATCGTTGCATGCGTTTTTAACTGGACGAATTCGCGCTGCTTTTCTCTATACCTTGCATTAAGAGTCGTCTACTCTCGTCCAATATGCAAAGGATAGTATATACTCGGCCTGAAGAAGATAATCACGAAGCGGGCGCTTAGTGCGAGAATCAAACCATGCGCGCTAATAGCAATGTGAATACAGCATGTCTTGCGTCACATTCAGTCTCTTGCATAAAGCTCCCAATGCCCAATCCTCGGGAACCGACAAAGTGTCATCTATCAAATCGAAAGGAAAGCCAGTCGATCCCACCGAGCATCCAAACGGTGGAGGAAATGCAGATGAAGCCGACAAGGACGAGGAGAAGGAAGACGCGACACCAATCAATGAAGAAAATGATGTCAAGCCCCCGGATCCCCCGACATCCTCCAAAGCGAAGAAGACTTTCGGGATGCACAGAGCTGAACCTACAGCGAGAGGTATCATATCATCTTTACGTCCACAGCTGATATCTGATGGGGTTTGTTAGGCACCGATCCATCCAACTGCGAAGACAGATTCCCTAAAGATCCAATATACGAGGAGACAATGCCGAACGCCAGAGTATGGATGACACACCAGGCAGAGAGTGCCATCCACGATGCGAACACGGTTGAAGAAATTCGGGATATCGTCGACGTTCTCTTGGTATTTGTAAGCAAAACATCTATCGTCTCCGCTGTTTCTAATAGTATCACCATAGGCCGGTCGTTTCTCCGTGATCGTCATGGCCTTTGTTGCACAGATGTCCAGAATCTGCAAACTGGTTATGCTCAGGTCTCGGCGTCTCTTTTATTCGAATTACTGCTCGTTCAACGTGCGCTCGCCAATGGTTCTCCCGTCGAAACGATACCGATATCCTCACTCAACCCTCAGACCGCATTTGTACCTGCAGCTACAGATGTCTGGGTGAACGCATTGTGGTTCACCAGCCTGTTTCTTAGCCTGACAACAGCATTGGTAGGCGTTCTCGTGAAACAATGGTTGCACCACTACATCGCCCTCCCCTCTGGAACTCCACGCGACCGGTGCTTTACCGATATTTGGGGTTCCAGAAGTGGCGGGAAGAGGTCATCGTTGGCGTGCTACCTGTTCTAATGCATCTGGCTCTAGCATCATTCTTCATTGGATTGTCACTGTTCCTTCACCCCCTTCGAGCTGCTCTGCCATGGGTTATTTGGACGGGAACCGTACTGCTGATTGTGGCATACGTGATCGTGACCATTCTGCCTATGTGTTTCCCGCAATGCGCATATCGCACCCCACTCTGTGATCTCGTATATGCTTCTTACATTTACGCCGCATCCTTATTTAAGAAGCACTCTCAAATTGTTTCTGGATGCAATCACATCACCGCTAAGCCAAACTCCTTGAAGAAGCTCGAGCTTGAGGCAGTGGAAAAGGTGTCGCTTCGATTATCGGTTGAAGCGTTGCAGTGGCTGTTATCTACCTCGTCAAACCCTGCAGTTCAGAGTATCGCCGTGGAATCCATGGGCGGGCTACCTATGGCGGCTCGGGTAGAACTGCAAGACATTCTTCATGGCAGTCCATTCATAGTTGATGTTCAACGGAATCTACTATTTCGCTGACTGGAGTCAATTATGACGACGGGTTCTCTGGCAGCTTACCTACAGGCACGATCCTGTCGATAACGGAGCGCAAGTTTGAACGTCTTCTTCGCTCCGACATGTTCATTCCTGGAGAGCAGCCCCTATGGATCAACGTAGATATTCCAGACCAAGCGGGTCGAGACGAGTTTGGTGCTAATCTCGTCATCCAGATTCCAAAGTTGTATCATTTTAGGTATTCGGACTTGGGAGAGCTGGGTGTGTTTCTCCGCGATATTCTATCCCTCGAGACGCCAACAAGGTTTCCTCCCATTGTTTGGACAAACCTCATCCACGCGACTACTACCTCCCGGAACCTCAACCTCTTTAGCATTGACCAATTCCCCGTGCTGCTTTGTTCAGCCGTGACTGATAGTATCGTTGGGACAAACAACCCAAAGCAGCACCTATTTGCTTCACCGCTTGTTGTAGAGTTTCATCACGCGGCTGGGTACTTTCCCGAGGTGACGCTGGAGTATATGATGCGCTGGCTGTTGCCATTCGATCTGCTTCCTGGCGAGCGCCTCAGGTGCGGCGTGCTGGCTGCTTCTATCCACCTCATGATCCATAGGCTTTCACAATTAGCCGAAGACACAGACATTCCTGGACCCTTGAAAGCAAGATACTGTGTTCACTCCTCAGTACATCGTGATGTTACACTCCGAAAAATCTCGAGGACGTTTGGAAGATACTCGAATCGATCATCGTGAATACGCCCATTTTCAACCAGAGCACAACCTCAAAGTATGATGAGTGCTCCAGATTGGTCCTGTGGTGCTACAGTGACTCTGTGCTGGAGCCTAATCTCGCTTCACATATACATCCTTATTCATCTGCCCTTCAGTTGCTCCTCACCTTCATGACCACTCAATAGTCCACACTCCACACCTCTACCAGGACTAGAGAAGCATTGTCTTTCGTGGTATCATGTCTACGAAAGCGCTTTAGGCCTGCATATGATGTGTTTTATCAACAACAGTGTCTGAAGTTCCTCGCGAAGCAGCCAGTCTCTTCATCGTCCGCGTCGCTCCTGGAAGCATATGACATTGGCATCGCCACATCAATACACCCATTTCACAGTGATCCCACGGAGAAGCAGACGATCTTGCGAGCGATTGACTATCTTCACGAGCCTGAAAATCTCTTTCCTGTGTGTTCTACCTTGGCAATGTACACTCACTAGGATCAATGGAATAAATGGCCGCTTCGAATGTCAGGAATCCCCGATATTATGACGGCTCTTGTTCAAATTCGGCCGCTTGATCCTGCGTGGGATACTTGCCGTCAGAGACTTCGGGAGCTGGCTAAGGCTCAAGGCTTCTCTGTTGTAACGGGGGGGAAGAACCAGATTGGAGAACAGAAGTGTCACATACGCAAAGGCATAAAGACGCTGGACAAGCTCTTCTCAGATATCCCCCCTCAGGCCACAGCAAGTTTGGAATTGGTACATTTTTCTCCTACCTTCCTTTCTCTCGATGTTGCTGAAGAGTCTTTAGCCAGGGTCACCGCTGTAACCTCAGTCTCGGTAGCTTGCCTGCTTGGCGTCGACGGCGACAACAGGATGAGGAACACGAATCGGCGGAAGTCGTCTAGATGCATTTCACCCATACCCTTATCGAAGCTTGTTAATGATCTCAATCTCACGAGTTGGAGATCTGAGTCCGTATTCTAAGTACTTGAAGTCAAAGGTTTACTTAAATAAAAAGGTTTCTGAGATCTGAGTGGTCTTATCTATCTGTACTTTTCTGCGGACTCTTAGCCGCTGGTATTTACCACAATTACGCTTGGAGTGCCTACATCCGCCAAGCCCTCCTTCATTCTCTATCATGTCCGGGGGTCGGTGGAAGGGACATAGCCAATACTTTTGACGCCGGGCTGCGACAGGCTGTCAAGGCTACAACGACATTTTGTTCCGGCGGCAGATTCTCAGCCATTATAATGACGGCGACGCCCGTACGAGATATCTCCGTGCTTTCCATACCACGTCCATACGGATCTGTTGCTCAGAAAATGGACATGCATGTGAACGGACATCTAGTTACCAATGACAAAACCTTAGCAATGATACAATTACGCGGCTACAATATATTTTACAGTCCAAAAGAATCACCCCCAAGCTCAAGTCAAATGAACGCTCTCCCCACCCGTATCTGCCGCCGCTGCGTCGTCGGGTCTCCTCATCGACTTCGCCCAGCGCAGCCCACATGCATTGCAAAGCGTTTTCGGCCCCAGGGGCCCTTTACGCCACTCGGGCGAATCCGTCCTCCCACATGTAACACACACATACTGGTCAGTCGTATGCGTTTTCTTTGCCTGGAGGGACACAATCAATCGACAGCCAAATCCTCATAATAAACATTGAAACCTTTTTCTTCTTCCCTCCATCGTCGCGGTCGTCCTCACCACCGGCATGCACATCGAGGCTGCCTGTGGCGTAGAGACTGCTCCCGACCGTGCCGCCGTTACTACCTCCCCCATCAAATGTTTCCCCAGCCATGGAAGTCGACGTGAACAGCGGCAGAGGGCCCTTTGTCATAACGCTAGGCGACGAGCTCCCCGTGAGCTCGCGCAACCGCGTCTGTAAGCGCTGATTCTCCAGCTTCAAATCCAAGAACGTGTTCAGCCTAGGAGCTATGAGATAAGGGCCCAGGAAGAACAGACAACCCACATCGACGTATTCTTCCCCGGGTACGGCCTCGCCATGGTATACCAACAATCATCCTCAATACGGGATTTGATTTCGAATAGGACGTCATTAGTTTGATCAGAACATTTCAGACGCACATAGGAGTGTAGATCCCGGTGGGTCCGCACACTCTCGGAAAAGGTAGACCGGAAAGCGTCCTGGTCACCAACTACGAACGAAATTAGCACGAAAGAAAGAACAAAATTGCACCATAAAGTGGACAGAAATTACCAGATACGATCTCTCCGAAATCGCAATCCACGAGGTCGCCCTCTCGCCAGCCCAGTAACTCGGTCACTGCCGTGCCAACGTACAGCACCTTGCCTTCGCCTGACAGCACAAAAATGATGGTATCGGCGAGCTCTGATACCAAGAGATCTGCCCAGCGTTTTCTTTTGGTGAATTCATAGCTCGTCATCGACACAGGCTCTTTCGTCGACATCGGTGCTCGTGGCAGGATGAACGACAACGAAGAAGCAGATGCAAGAAGCGAATAAGTTTAGCGCCGTAGCGGCACCCCTATCTTCGGTGGTCTCACTTAGTGTTTACTGGAAACTCAATGGTTTTGGTACCGGCGCAAGGTCCCTATAAGGAACGGCCGGGCCCACAGTTTGTGCAGTTCAACATACATGTATGCAATTTTGGTTTCTGCTTTTCTTTCTTTACAGACATACAGAGCCGCAAGGCAAGAAATAGGTAGCAGGCACCCAAAATTAGGTATGCATTACAATTTCGAGACCTGACGCTGAAAGCAAAACTGCTGCAGAAGAGTTCTCGCTGCTCCGTGAAGAACTCAGAGAGAGCCACGAGCAAGCTATGGAAGAGAAGACAGCGCTTGTTACTGAGATGCAACACCAGATGTCGGTATATCAGGACGAGCGCGACGACCTAGCTGCAGAAGTCACAAAGCTTCGTGCCGAACTTGGCAGAACAAAAAGCGAACAGTCGAAGCTCATTCAAGAGGCTTCAAAGCGCGAAATAGCCTTTCTATGTATATCTCATTATTTAAACCAAAAAAACCAAAAATACAGATTGAGAGCAAGGCAGTAATAAAGAAAGATAAGCAAATGACGCCCAGTAAGATACCTCTATGTTGTATGAAAAGTTCGATGTCTGTACGCTCGTCTGAATCGGGTATACCAATGAAATCACCCTAAATAATGCAGTAACCGCCGTCTACGCGAATTTCCGAGCCGGTCATAAACCTTGACGCGTCGCTAGCTAAGTAGACAATTGCACCCTGTAACATGGATTAGCAACACATCGTACGCAACATTTCCGACGAACCGAAAGATCCTCTGGGTCACCAATCTACCACACCATATTAATGTCAGTATTCAATGGAAATTCAGGGGAATGCCGGAGGGAACATACCCGGCCCATAGGCGTCAAACTTTCCCATGTTTTCTACCCGACGGCATATTAGCTTGAGATACGGATAGATAGCACTGAATTGGCTGACCTTCAGAGCTTGGTCATGATCCAGAATGGTGCGCGTCAGCTTCGTCGCCATGTATCCGGGACTATCGAGGTGGAAGTTCAATCATATAGTCAAAGCGTAACTTTTCGTATAACAACCCACCTAAGACAGTTGACCCTAACGTTCTTCTTGGCCCACTCAACGGCCAAACTTGAGGTCATATGCTTAACAGCTACACCAAAGTTGATGGAATGCATAGTAACACGTATCAGACGAATCATGCTTACCAGCTTTAGACGCATTGTACGGTGTTTGCGGCTTGAACGAAGGTCCCGTAAATGGTGTAGTCGATCAGCTGAGGCAACTTTAAGCT
Organism: Armillaria fumosa; assembly: GCA_030407015.1. Taxonomy (NCBI): domain Eukaryota; kingdom Fungi; phylum Basidiomycota; class Agaricomycetes; order Agaricales; family Physalacriaceae; genus Armillaria; species Armillaria fumosa. The sequence continues at coordinate 890,373 of JAUDYM010000018.1, forward strand.
TACCTGGGGAATGTTCACAATCTGAATGGAGATATCAATCAGTGGCCTTCAAAAAAATTGATCGCGTGTTACACACATTTGCGCTCATACTGGCCACGAGAACGATGGACCCGCCGCCCTGCGGGATCATGTTACGAGCGGCTTCACGCGCAGTGAAGAACGCTCCGTGAACATTGATATCGTACAAGCGCTTTATACGATCAAAGGGATAACTGAGGGACGTCAATATCTGAAGTCTGCCCCATCACACAGAATACTGACTCGAAAGCAGAGTAGTTCTCAACAATTCCTACAAGACGCATGTCAGTATCAACGATAGAATAGATAAGAGAAAAGACTCACCTGCCGAGGCGACGACAGAATCCAGCCGACCAAAGGTGTTCATCACCTCAGAGAAAGCCTTTTGGACGGAAATTTCAGATGAGACATCACACTCGATACCGATAAATTTGAGGTCGTCTGGCTTCATGTCGCCAGTACCTTTATGACCAATCATCAGTTACACGCGCCTAGATGTCGGGAGAACACTGACCACAAGCATAGGTAGCGAGCTCTTCAGCGGCACCCTTTGCCTCGGATCCCTTCAAGTCGACAATTGCGACCGACGTACAGCCCCTGAAATCCCCGGTTATATCATCAAGAACGACCACAAAGTACCGGTACTCACGACTGCACAAAGGCGCGGCAGAATTCATAGCCCAACCCGCGAGCTGCACCAGTGACCATGCAGACCTAACAACATTGAATATCCTTCTCGGCCTCGCGCAAAGGACGATGGCTACACACTTTCCCCTCCATAGAAAAGGCCGGCAAGGTCCTGGGATTTTTTGTCGACGTGCTTGCCCATCGTATCGCGGAAGGACGGGACTTGAGACAACGAAGGGCGGGCGCGTTGACGAGCAGGCGAGCAGCCATGAAAGAAAAAAATCTGCAGGAGAATGGGGTGGTGGTGGTTGTAGGAGAGAAAAAAGTACGGGTGAATGATAGAAGCGGAGTCAATACTTATATAGCGGCTGGCTGTGGGGTACGAGTTCGTTATGTCGTGCGTGGCCTTGTGCGGGCGCATTTGCGTTTGCATGTGAAATCGTGAAAACGAGCTCGCGTCTATAAGCTCCAGCCATTTCCCTCCAAAGTCGTTGTCGGTCGCGTCTATGAGCTCCAACCGAAAACGTCTCGTATGCGCGTCGTCGCTGTCCAAGTAAGCTCCTTCCTATTTGGGCACCGCCAACTCATGCTGATCCCATCTGCGCCGCCCGTCAGGACCTCGAAGGTACCCTCGTAGGAGTCGGTTTCCAGGATATAAATGGCTATTTATTTTCAAGACTCAACAATTTTGTGAGCGACCCGTAAGTCCACCTCCTTTGCTTACGTAATCTTCCCGCACTACCAGAACCTCACCCTCCCAACCCCTCTTTCAGGGTCATAAAAAAAATTGCCCATCCTGGGACCTACCCAGG